>JAEQBH010005914.1:0-153888 GCA_016808115.1 Tetrastigma voinierianum | reverse complement strand
GGGTTATATATTGCAATGGCGATTAGAATCATGTCACCGAAATGAATATGAACTTTTAATCTGACTGAAAAGTATGGTTAAGGGAGAAATCGAGCTATACTGCACTTTTTGCTTTATATTTGACAAATTCAATTTTCCATTTGATAGTTGGTATGAATCGAAATGATGTAGAAATTGATTATTTAACATTTGATCCATGTCGATTATGCTTCACTCAATGAATCATCAACCACAATTTTTATTAAACTTTACGGCTTGTATATTTAAAGATTTCGTGTAAGACTACATTTTTAGATTTTCTTATCATCATATTAGTGGAGTTCAAATAGCTAATGATCTTGGTAGGTTGGAGTATTAGTTAGTTTTGATTTATCATCTGCTCGATATCTGAACTTTAAATGTCCTTTTAATGCCATACGACATGCACTTGCAGTGATCTAGACCACAAACACAAATTTTAAATGAGTTATTTTCAAAAGAAAAAACAATTCCATCTTTTCATACACATGAGAAATGGTCTTATCAAGTTTTTGGCGCCATTGCAGGGGATTAGGCAATAGTCCTTTGGTAATAGTGTCATAAATTTGTATATATCATTTGGTCTTAACAGCAACCCAAGCAAAGGAAAATATGGATTTTTATCCATTTACTTCTTTAGTTGTTTTAGTTAGTTATTTTTAGTATTTGTTGCATTTTGATTTTGTTTTTAGTGTTTATCTTAGTTTTTGTTCGTGTTTTTTAGGGAATTGAAGTTGATTCTTAGTGAGGGAGTTTCATCCCAAACCCAATTATCAGAGTTGATCATTTAGAGGAGTCCTCTGTTCTTAACTTTAATATCTCATACATTGAGGACAATGCATGTTTTAAGTTTGATGGGATTTCCCTTTGTTTTTAAATTTTCCATAAATTTTCTAGCTTCAAATATCCTGTTTTTGTTGTTGTGTGTTTAGTTGCTTTTAAATTTTTTTTTTTTTTTTCGAGTTTTAGGTAAAATTTTCATTTTAGGTTGTTTTTTTTTTTGTGGAACTTGTTTTTTGAGATAATTGTGATACATATGATGAATAATGATTGAATCTTCTTTCACAAGAAAGTTAATGTCATTTAATTTTGAAAATATTTATTAAATTTTGATATAAAAGTCAAGGTATTTTATAAAAATGTATAAGAAATAATTGAAAACAAATATACAAATAAATTATTATCCGTACGAGTTTTTTAAACATGTTTTAATTTTTTATAATAATTTTATAGAAAATGATTTTTTAGTTTGCTAATGATTTTTAAAAACTAATTTTGAAAATTATTTAAAAAAAAAAAGACTAGTTAATAACTTTGCATGTGATCATGGAGAGATTGTGAGTAGGAGTTAAGAAGTTTATCGTAGTGGCATTTGATTATAATTAATATTGTAGCTAAGTATCTTTGGAGATAAATATTGTCTTCAACAGGAAACTAAGATCCTTTTAAGACACAAACATTACAATGAAGACATATCAATCTTCGTTTTGGTATTAAAAGACAATTGTAATGTAATCTTTATGTAAATTATTATGAATTTTGTCTTTTAACATGTGTATTTTTGGCTTATTTTTTAAAATTTTCAAGGTATTTTCATAAATTTTTTATATAATTCCCAGTTTCTTGATATTTATATGAAATATAAGTACGATATTTTAAATATTCCAGATATATTCGCCAAAATCGAGTATCGATATATTTGTATTCTGGAAATATTTTGGTCTTGGATTCCGCCTTCTTCGATTATATTAAAAAATAAAATTTATAATTATATTATAAAATATTATATTCTAATAATTAAATTATATTTAATAAAATAATTTATAAAAAAATATAATAATTTATTTTTATGAGATATTCATTTTAATTATAATAAAAATAAAAATAATAATAAATAAATGCTAAACAGAAAGATTTGAGAATTTTTCATCCCTACCCCACACACAAGCCCGCACCTTTGTATCATCCTTACAATGCAATTTTGTTGTAAAAAATACGTGCATGGGGAAATAAAAGTGTGTTGAAGAAAATTTTGTTGATATGAACAGCAAAATAAAAAGTGTCATACATGGGGAAAAAATCGAAGACGAATTACGGTTATATAATGTGAAAGAAAATTATCTACTAAAATATAATGGTTTGGAGCGTTCTTTCATTTGGAAAATAATTTATTTTTTCGAAATCTTTTTTTATTTACGTCAAAAGTACTTCCTATTGGCTGTCTATTTTAACTCTTAATATAGACCATTGTTTAACTCAAAATATTTTAGTAAAACATTTTTCTAAAGTACTTTTAAGTACCTTCAAATGTTTCTCAAAGAAATTGCAAATAAATATTCAATATTTAAAATATATATATATTTTAGTTTTTAAAAATGCATTTAAATTTTTTTTTACCAAATAACTATTTTTTTTTAGAAAAGAATAAAAAAAATAAAGAAATACTTTTTAGGTTAGATGCATTTCCAAGAATGATTGCCAAAGATTAGGTTATAAAGATATTTTGGATAAAACAAAAATCCTTACGAAGGTACTTTGGGTATGAAAAAATAGACAAATTCTCCATGATTCGAAACCCATATAAATCACATCCGTATATTCTTAGGTTGTATGAATATAACACTAGTTATAAACGAAACGCGAACAATATTAGCAAAGAATGTATGATTAAAACATTTTAGCTTGCCCTTTACTCTATCGGACCTATGACTTTATTTAGCACACCTATGGCCCCTCTCAATTGTTTTATCTTGCTTACTCCATCTGCCAAAGTCAATTCTATATATATATATATATATATATATATATATATATATATATATATAAAATGGAAAAATTAAATTATAAATTAAATAAAACCTCATTCAAAGTTCAAACCTAATCCATGGACAAAATTAATGTATTTTAAATATAATTAGGTGAATGAAGTGAAATGGAGAAAGAAAGAAGGGGAAGAAAACAAAGGATAAGAATGAGTGTTAAAGTATTATTTATCATTGTGACTTTACTATAATGCTATGATTGCTAAGTAAGTAGCATATGATTTCAAATTAATTAGAGGAAATTTCAACATATATATATATATATATATATATATATATATATATATATATATATATATATATATATATATATATATATATAACTAACTAATAGGTATATATATGCAAGCAACCACATACCCAGGTATATTCCAGAAGAAGCTGAGTTCTGTGAGAATTTTGTGAGCCCTTGCCTTAATGCACCAAGATTTACCCCATTCTCCACCAAAATGCTTGTTACTCCCATTTTGGAAACCTTGCAATCAAATCAATACCAGTAAAAAATTTCAGAATCCCCAAGGGAGGAACTACACTCAAATATCAGCAGATAAAGAAAGAAGATAGAACGTTCGATGCCATTCCATTCTGACCGAATCGATATTCCCCATCATAATCATCAAAAAGAGCACTGAGGTTGAAGGGCACCCCAGTCACTCCTGTGAGAGAATCTACAAATGCTCTGTTTTGTGAGACCAACTGGAGAATATCTCCTGGGCAATCAAAGAGGCAAATTAAAAGATGTTCTATATATCACTATCTCATTTCTCACCAGTCAGTTTTATATAATGCTCCATAAGTTTGGAACTGTTCAAGTCCCAAGAGAAGCACCAAGAGGAACAAAAACAAGAAAAAAAAAAAAGTCGTTTCACTATTGACTTTTTTTTTTTTTTTATGTTATTTAAGCGAGCTTCTGTGTACTACTACTACTTGCCTGACAATAATTGATAAAAAGAAAGCAACTTTGATTTCAACATCTATTACATTTCTGAATTTCCATGTTTAATGGTTGGTTTAAACTCTTCCCTTCATGCTTTTTCCGAAATTAAGATGAATTTGTGTTACAAATATATGTTCCTCTAGCTCTAACAGATTGCATCCAAAAATCTCAACCTTCCAAAAAATAAAATACATAAAAAAATAAAATAAAATAAGCGGAGAAAAGAAAAAACCAAACTAAAATATATTCTCCTACTAACTCACCTGGCTACAGAAACATTGACTTGATGCCCAATTTGTCAGAAATGTTTTGCTATATCTGGAGTAGGTGATCTAGAAGCAATAGCCATATCAATTCCCTTCTCTTTGAGGGCATATAGTATGCCTTCCGAATGGGGATACAAAGAAGGCATTTCCCGTTTGGAGCGACATTCACTGGAAAATAAGCATATGTATGTACATTAAACACTTGATACAGACCAATCCAAGCATTTTTAGGAAAAAAAAAACATGTTTTCCATGGGAATTGTTTGGAGAAACGAATTAAGCTGTACTATACTGGAACATCAAAGCTTTCTCAACCGATTGCAAAAGGAATAAAATAGCTTTAAAAAGATAGAAAAGCAAATGATTTTTGCTGTAGTTACAGAACTTGAATTCACTTCACTGGCACCACCATAACACGTGCATTTACAATTTAGGTAGACCATCTAAATATCACTATGGATGGGTATATTCAAATATGACATTTGCACATTGAATAATGAACCCGAGTTACGAAACCTTCAGTTTTCAAATTCAAAAATCATACATTTATTACGATGACATGAAACATCTGAAATAGCGGCGACATATTGACAGCTCTGAAGGCAAAGGGATTCCCGATGCTGGAAGTCATCTGTCGCTGCGTTAGAATACCTTTGCTCAATGAGGTTCCAGCGACCTTGGCCTGAATTGAATTGCTTTACAAAGGTGCCATACTTGCAATTGTCCACACAACTTTTTTATGCCGCGCGTTTCTATTTTGCTTTGACATCTTCTAATGCAATGTTAGAAAGAAACTAAGGAAAGTGATTTAGGTGTTTAGCCCCAAATGAATACTTAATCTGGAAGAAGGCATGAGCAACAACTTATAAAATGTATAAATAATAAAGGAAAAAGTTATCTCAGGTCTAAAAGTACTGATAAAACAGCAGTTTCTGTACAACTGCAAGATGCTATATTAATGAAACCTAATTAAAGATTGCACTAATGCAAAATCAAGGTACATCTAGGAAGGATGCAATTAAGTTTCAAATAGGTAGGTTATGGCAAGCTATTCGCGAAAAGATGTGTTGCAGGCGCTACAGAAGCTAACACGACCTGTAATAGAATAGTCTCTCGGATGGAATTATACGATCAAGTTCAAAGAAGTAGTACACTTTTAATCAATCACGAATGATTAGGTCAGTAAAGTCAACTCAAGGATAATGAAGAAGCTACAATCAACTATAAGCAGTATTTGTTAGTAAGTCGATGAATAAGCGAAGATGCCATAAATCAACTTATAGAATGATTGATTGATAAATGATAGGATAAGAAAAAAGCCACCAAAAATTCGATAAGTCAAAATTCTTTAGATAACCCAAAAAGATTTTATATTTGAAAAAATAAAATAGGAAAAAGACTCACACATATTTTATCACTAATCTTATATCTTCATAAGTAACTATGCCTTTATAGGCTACGAATTATAAAGGAAATAAATATAAAAGATCTATTATAATCTTAAACCTAATTCACACCTATAAACTTGGAAAGTAAATAAACCTAAATAGGTTGGGATTTTGGATGACTTTATTACTTTGTTTAAAGAAAGTAAATAAACATAAAAAAAACTAAAAGGAAAGAATCTAATTTGGCATGCAAGTCATACAATATGATCTAAAAACGTTCATGACCTTGGCACGATTCTTCCCAAATTTAAGCATTGATTGCATGCATCTTTGATCTTCTTTCCCTAGTTCTCTCTGAACACTGCACTTAGGTAAACTTTGGCTTTATAAAAATCGTGTCTTGATTTTCCATCATTCTCCTCTTAAAGAAAAAGACTTGTCCTCAAATCTTAAAAAGAACCAAAAATTAAGGCACGACTTTAAAAAGGATACAATTAAAAGTTCCAACTAGGCATATTTATGAGATCACGAGCAACAAGGAGGATAGGATCAATGGAAACCATTCAAGTTCTGAAGAATCTAGATGTATTTGGGATAATATTTTTGGGTGTTATACATGAAAGTGTCTTAAATGCAGTGTGCAATCCACGATAAAAAATATGTAAATCGTGCATATATTAACCTAGAACTTGAATTGAAATGGTGTCTTTGATCTTTTTGCTCTCATAACCTGCCTATTTGGAACACTAATTTCATCATTTGAAGTCGAGCTTTGATTTTGCATCATTTTCCTCTTCTTGAAAAAATATTTGTCCTCAAATGGATTTTTTTTTCTATTTTTGATTTTTCAGCTACAAAACTTTAAAAGATGGCAAACTTGATGAGAACTAGCTCGGATTGCAATTTATTTTAAGGAAAAACATGAGACTGCAGTGACCTACAACGAGATAATCTCTACGGATGGATTTCTGATCAAGTTCGAAGGGATGAAGGGTGGAAGTCATAATTGATTGATAAGTTGGTGGGAAAATGAAAACGTCACAATCAACTATGGAAGAGTTTTGATAAGTCGATAGGATGAACACCACGGAAAATTTCGATAAGTTCAAAGCTTCTTTGAAGAACCAAAAAGGACAAATCAGACTCTAACATTGTGGTGTCTTCATTATTCCAGAGCATCGTCGTCGTTTCCATAATGATGGTGGCAGGCGTCTAACTACATACCCTACATATTGAAATTCCCAATGGTGAAGCAGATAAAGAGTACTATCTTGTTGCGGGTCATGTTGGTCTAATCAACGACTTACATGTCAGAATTGTGGTGTCAGGGCTTTGTTGTTCAACTTTGCATCTTCAGGGATTCCAGTTTACAAAAGAAAGAAAGAGAAAAGAAAGAGTGAAAGTCATTGAATTTGGCAAATCTTATGGCAGGTTATGGCAACACCAGTAGATGCAAAGTTATTTAATTCCATTTGTATGGACAAATCTTGCATGCAGCTTATGCTAAGTTATTTCAAGGCATGTCTTCAAAAGATGCAATTAAAGTTTCAAATAGGCAGATAACGGCAGCACGGTGAAAGGTCGAGGTCTGAGAGCAAGGAAATTTGAATTCGGGGAGTTCTAGAATTTAGACGTATTTGGAATATTTTTTAGATTAGGTTGTATGGCTTGCATGCTAAGTGAATTACTTTCTTTTTTATATATTTAAGATTATTTACTTTCCTTAAGTATATATGGCTAACAATAAAGTCAACTAAAATCCCAACCTATTTAGGTTTATTTCCTTTTCTAAATATAGGTGTGATTTAGGTCAAAGATTATAGTATATCTTTTATATTTATTTCTTTTATAGTTTGGAGCCCATAAAAAGGCATAATTACAATGAAATAGACAGAAGATTATGGATTAAAAATTGTGAGAGTATTATCCTTTTTGGTTCTTCAAATAACCTTTGCACTTGTCGGAATTTTCCGTGGCATTCATCCTATCGACTTATCAATCAACCATTCCTTAGTTGATTGTGGCATCCTCATTATCTAATCGACTTACCGGTCGGCTCATCCAAAAAATTGATTGTGTAAGTGCTTCATTATCTGTTGTTATCGATCGATCGTTCCGTAGTGATGTAGGCGTCTTCACTTTCCTTCTTCGAATCCGATTGTAAAACGATCCGAGAGACTATCATGCCGCGGGTATCATGCACGATTGTATATAACATGTAAACAAAGATGCAAAAACGCAATAGAGTGGCAGAGTTCAAAACAAACAACATTCTCACCTTAATTATTTATTGCCAGAGTTAAACGACATTCTCACCTTAATTAGAGCTAAGCCAATTGATAAAGTGTATCATGGATAATGAATAGTTTCCTATGTATACTCAAACCAACTATAAAATTGTATATACAAAGAATTGTTTGATTGCTTGATCCAAAATAAGCTCAAGGAAGTGCTCTCCCAAACTTTCTTCCCTCTTCTTACCAACAAGATTTGTGCAGGCCATAGAGGCATCTTTGACTAAGAAGCATTGACCATCATGCCAAAGAACGAGTACTTAATTACAGCCAAAACTGCAGACTAGCCGCTTCTGATGTGGAGGACAATTTGTCTAACATTTATTCTTCCCTTCCCACAGTATGGCATTTGTTTAGCATGCTCCCACTCCTCCTAAAGTGATCCAACATCATTATTCTTTCCCATGTGCTTTCCCCGAGTGAAAAAGCCAATCTTCACTAGCATCCATGGATTCTAGATAAACCAAGATGGGAGCACCTCCATTTTGCCATTAGATAAAGATGAACAAAGGAATTGAACAATGAGTTAGCCACAAATTATTTTTATCCTCTAATCATCTAGCTCCCATTTGCAAATCTATCTTGTGAACCTAGGGTTTCAACAACCTCAGCCCCTTTGGCTCCAACGCCTTGGTTACCTATGCATTGTTAATGAAGGCTATAGAGATAGATAGGAAAGACCAATTCAAGTAGTTTGTCATTGCACCACTTATCCGAACAAAATCTCACTCCATGACTTTATCCATCCTCAATTTGATTCCACTATTAAACACCTCTCACCAGCTCTTGATTGCATTTCACACTATCATTCACACCCTTTCATCAATCTCTTAGAGCACCATCCCTCATCATATTTCCCTATAATTACTCACTTTCAAAGGGATTTGTTTTCAATTGTGAATCTTCAATACCATTTACCAAGGAGAGCCTAGTTAAGAATGAACAACTTCTAATACTAAAGCCTTTATTCCTCTTATCCATGCAAACTAAATACAACTTCCTAATACTAATGCAATTCATTAAATACAACTCTCTCAAGAGCTCTTGCTCCTAAAAGGAAATCCCTATGGATCTTTTTTGCCTTTAACTTACCTTTCTCAATATGACAAAATATTAACAAATAGTAAATTGGTACGCTAGAAAGTGTGTTTCAATCAAAGGTTAGTCTTCCTCCTTTTGGTAGGTACCATTTCTTCCACATGGCATGTTGTTCCTAAAATCTTTCCTCCACTAACATCTCAACCCCATCAAGGTAAAGAGGAGTATCATTGAAGAAAAAATGTATACATGGAGTATACAAAGAGGCTAGAGGCGAAGGAGAAAGAAAAGAGCTCGCGAAAAGACACAGAGCCAATCCGCAAAACAAAGCTAGCTCCTAAGCATAGCTATAGAAATTGAACAAAAGCAACCTAACAAAAGAAATATCCGCATTTGGAATACAACCAGCCTAAGTAAAATGAGGATAATTAGTGTTTAATGCTTGAGGGGTTGAGAAGCGCATGTTTAAAGACAATTCTATTTCTTTCTTTTCAAAATGGACCATAGAATTATTAAAAGGGTTGCCCTCCATAGAGATTTGACTTTCCTGCGCGGAAGAGGTGCGGCCCGACTTTGAGAGAAGGGGTCTTTGACCAAAGGGCTTGACTTACAGCGGAAGAGACCCGAGTCCACGCCGAATTGGTGGGCCAGTGGATCAGAATATGTTCTAGCTCTTCTTCCTTTTTCCCACAGAAAGGGCATTTGCTATCTAAGTGGAAACCACTTTTCTTTAGCTATGAAGAAGTAAGGACTTTGCCCCACCAAGCCTCAGGCAAAAAAATAGATCTTTGAGGGGACGTGAGGGTTCCAAAGAATTTTGATGGGGGCTGCACAAGAAGGGGCAATTTACCGTGAACACCCCAGAGACATTACCCTTCTAGATAAGTTTATCTTGTAACCGAGGAATGATAAATCTACTGTTAATTTGGCCTATAAAAGTTTGGACTACCTCCAACTCCCAATCATTGAAAGGCCTTTCAAACTTTGGATCCCAAGCCCCTTGATCTCTTGAAAACACCCAAATGTCTGCAATCATAGCCCCTTTTGAACCAGTATTAGTGTAAAGAGCAGGGAAGACTTCACTTAAAGGCAAACCCCCACACCAAGTGTCTTCCCAAAATTTGATCCTTTTGCCATCCCCAAGGACTACCTCACAGTTTTGCTTTAACTGGCCTGTTTCTTTAGAAATAGTTTTGCCACCCCCTACCTCTATACCATACTTTGTGTTGATGTAGACTTTCCAAATGGAACTCTCCTCCATAGCAAATCTCCAAACCCACTTTCCTAACAGGGCCCTATTTAAAAAGTTAAGGTTCCTTATGCCCAAACCACCTTTGCCCTTTGCCTGACTAACAATTCTCCAGTTTACCAGGTGAATTTTCTTGGTTTCAAAATCCCCCATAGGAAATCCCTTTAAATTTTCTCAACTGCATGACACCAGCAAAACGATGAAATAGGAAGAGGTAGATGGGTGAGTTGGATAAGGTGCTTATGATGGCGTGAGCCTTCCTCATTTAGAAATGTACTGTCTCTTCCAAGCGTGGAGTCTCCTTCTAAATCTTTCTTCTATCCCTTCCCATATCCCTCAGCCCCAGTTTTCACCAGGTAATGACGGAAGACCTAGGTAAGTTGAGGGTAGTGTTCCAGCTTTACAACCTAGCTCACAAGCAAGTTGCTCAATGTTCTCCCCATCACCCATTGGGAGGATAGCACTCTTATCTAGATTAACTTTAAGCGGGGCTTTCAAAATACAGTAGGGATCTAGCTCTCGAATAAACCATTTTGGTCCTCAAAATCCTTGCAAAACTAATGTGAAAAAGTAAATACACAAACAATGGGAGAGATAAAGTCATTGTACACATTTCCTTCCTTTAAAGATTTGCTTGTGAGTAGCCACGAGAGACAAACATGCTTGTCAATTAGGAGGGAGAAGACTTCCATACCTAGAACAAATAAATAAGGGGATAGGGGGTCCCTTTGCCTTAAACCTCTCGTGTCTTTGCTAAGAAGCTGCCGGGCTACCAATTTATAAACCACTTAGGAAGAAGCGGTGGATATATACCACCATTTATCCAGTCTCAATCCATTTGCACCAAAACCCCAATCTCCTTTAGAATTTGAAACAAAAGGAACTTCAGGAATTTATCTTATCATGAGGCCTTCTCTATGTTTTAGTTTGCCGCAGATACCCCTTTCCTTTCCCGCACACCATCAATTCAAATCCTTATTAGCTATTAAAAAGCATCATGGTTATGCACCTTCCACACAAAAGCATTTTTAGGCTTTGTTATAGTGGCTCCATCACCTTCTTGATGTTATTAACACTTTTCGATCAGCTTGTATAGGCTACCCACTATTAATAGATGCAAATCCTTTTGGTCTTCCGCTCCTTTCTTTTTTGGAATCATAACTATGAAGGTAGAGTTCAGGCTTTTTACAAACTTGCCCGTGTCAAAAAAATCCTTGAAGATTGCCATGACTTCGCTCTTTATTGTGTTCCAACTAAACTGCCAAAAAGCAGCAGTAAACCCATTTGGACTTGGTGCTTTCTTGCCATTCAACTCATAGAGAGCTGCCCTGACTTCCTCTTTAGTGAAAGGCAATTCCAAGCTCATAGCTTCCATCTCATCTAATTTTGTAAAGTCCAGACCTTCTAAATTTGCTCTTCAATCATAAATTCGAGTGGGTAGGACACACATAATAAACAAAGCAAGAAAAAACCTTTCATAAAGTAAAAGTATAAGGGAATATTCACGAAGAAGCCCCGAGGGGCAAAGAGAGGGGAAGGCGAGAGAAGAGCAAAACTGACCCAAAGAAGAGAGGGGAGAAAAACCTAAGCATAACCATAGTATTTATACAAAAGAAGCCTGACAAAATAATTATGCACTTGGAATGGAACCTGCCCTTGCAAAGAGGGAGTGAATGAAAGAAAGCTTAAGTCTTAGAGATGAGAAGGTCGCCTCATCAAATATAATTTAGTTTCTTTCTTTCCAAATGACTCAAAAAATAATTAAAGGAGCTGCTCTCCACAAGGCTTTGGCCTTAACCCTTTCCCACTCATTGGGAAATTAGGCTAGCAGGATAAAATCTTTGACCAACGAGGCACCAGCGACACGAGGGAGGTAGCGAAGATCAGTCCACTTGTCCCCCCGAATTGAATGGCGGATTAGAATATCTTAGCTCTTCTTCCTCCGCGAGAATGAATGCTAGCTAAGTGGAAGCCTCTTCTTGACCCGACTCTTTTCCTTCCACCATCTTGGCCAAAAACTATTTTAGAGGAGATAAGGGTTCCCAGAAAGGATCTTTGGGTGCCCCGAACAAAGGAAACCTTCGAAGATGTTAAAAAAGGCTTTCTGAAAAAACCCACAGAGGCACTACCCTTCAGTTGCTTTCACAGCCTGGCGGGGATGAATAGACCTGTGCTTAATAAGCAAGGTCTGGATAGCTTCGATTCCCGATCGTTGAGAAAGACCTCTCGAACTTTGGATCACAAGCCCCTTTCTCACTAGTCACCACCCAAAAATCAGCAACCATAGCCCCCTTTGAACCAACAATCACGTACAGATCTGGGAAAACTCTACACAATGGCGATCCCCCATGAATCTTCCCATAATCTTATCCTTTTGCCATCCCCAAGGATCAACTCACAATCTTTCTTCAAAAGGCCTTTTTCTTTGTCTATGAATTTCCAAAGGCCAACCCCATAGCTTCCTTTAAGATCTTTTGGTAAACCAACCCCTTGCTACTGTACCATACTTAATGTTGATGCATGACTTCCAAATAGAGTTCTCCTCTACAGAGAATCTCCAGATCCACTGCCCTAACAAAGCCCTGTTCAAAAGTTATAGATTTTAGATGCCCAACCCTTCCTTGATCTTGCCCTGGGTGACAGTCTTCCAATTTACAAGATGAATTTTTCTAGGATCAAAGCCTCCTCCTCAAAGGAAATCCCTTTGAATTTTTTCCAGTCTACCTTTCACGCTCTTGGGCATCCTAAACAAGGACAATAGGTAAGTTGGAAAGGGTGCTTTTGATAAGCGTGAGCCTCCCCACTTTTGAGGTATACTGTCTCTTCCATGCTAAAAGTCTTCTTCAGAACTTATCTTTGATACCTTCCATGCCACGATTAAGTTACGCATGGCGAGTGGCGGGCTAGAAATGGAGTTGAGGGAGAGTCGGCTACTAACGACCTAGTTCTTGACCAGTGATACATATTCTCCACCGGCACCCATGGAATAATAACACTTTTCTCCAAATTAACCCTGCGTCGAGAAGTGCTTCAAACCCTGGAAGAATCGGCTCGAAGTAAAACATTTAATCACAGGAGTCTACATAAAGATCAAGGTAGTATCATGTTGAATAACAAATGGGGCATTCACGAGAGCTCCATTACACTGCCCTTTAGAGTGTACCCAGTTAGAAAACCTCCAACAACAGCCTTGTCAACCAAAAGGGAGAAAACTTCCGTTCCAATAATAAACAAGTAAGGGGATAAGGGATCCCCTTGCCTTAAGGCCCTTGAGCTTCGAAAATAACCCACTGGGCTACCATTAAGGAGCACCGAGAAGCACGCCGTAGAGATGCACCACTTGATCCAACCAATCCATTTGTTACCAAACCCCATCTCCGTGAGCACCATGAGGATGAAATTCCAATTTATCTGATCATAGGTCTTCTCTATGTCTAACTTGCATAGAATACCCTTTTCTTTCCTCTTTTCCATGGTGTCTATCACTTCATTAACTATTAAGGAAGCATCCATGATTTGCCTCCCTTCCACGAAAATTACAGGCTTTGCCCTGTAGATTCAGCACTTTTTCACTTTGTTAGCGAAACTTTGGCAATAACCTTATAAAGCTTCCCACGAATGATGAGTGCAAAGTCCTTTAGGTTTCAACCCCTTCCTTTTTTGGAATCATCACAATGAAGGTATAGTTCAGGCTTTTCACAAACTTTCCTATCTCAAAGAAATCCTTAAAAACTACCATGACATCAATTTTAACTGAAGCCCAATTAGACTAATTGTCAGAAGGTAGCAGTGTAACCATCATGCCTTGGAGCTTTCTCACCATTGATATCTTTAAGAACATACCACACTTCCTCTTCCATGAAAGGAAGCTCCAACCTAGCTGCTTCCGACTCCTCAAGCTTTGCAAAATCCAAGCCCCCTAGATTTGCTCTCCAATCATTTGGATATGTGAGTAGGTTTTGGAAAGCATTTACAATACCAAGTTGTAGCCCTTGACCTTCCCCAACCCACACTCCATTGATTTTTATGCTCTTAATGCCATTGTGCCTTCTATGACAATTCGCCATCTTGTGAAAAAACCTTGTATTTTTGTCTCCTTCCTTAAGCCACACTTCTCTGGACTTTTGCCTCCACATAATCTCCTCAGCAGAGCCCATTTTTTAAATTCCTCCACCTCTGCCGCTTTCCTTTCTAGCTCAATCTGAGATAAGGGTCTCTGATTCCCTAAAGCATCCAGTCGACTAGATTCTAAAGGGCCTTAATCTTTTTGACTTCAACCCTACCAAAAACATCTTTGTTCCAGCTCTTAAGCTTGCACTTCAAGGCTTTCAACTTTTCCATCAACACAAAGCTATTGGTGCCTCTGAAAATAAAGCTTTTCCATCAACCATCAATGAGATTGTAGAGCCTCTAACTATTACATATTTTCGCGGAAGGCGAGGGAAGGGGCCTCCTAATCAGTACCAGAACAACACCCCTACCCTCACGTACAGAGGAATGGGGGGAAGTGGTTGAGAGAGGCTTTAGGCGGGATGCTTTCTGAGACCTGAGCAAGTATTCTTCCTAGTCGTTGAGACTGGGAATGCGTCAACTGGCCATCTTTGGTTCCCCGGTCCTCCTACCTAGGTAAAACAGTCACCTTTTAGGGGGAGATCCTTCAGAACAGGTCATCAATAACATGGGAGAATCTTCTCATTGCTCCCGACCATCTCCCTTCCATGTTCCTCTCATTTGGAGACCTTAAAACATTGAAATCACCCCCCAAGCACCATGGGTCTTCCCACCTCCCTCTGAGAGCCCCTAGGTCTTCCCATAACTCTTCCCTGAGATCCCTTTTTGTCGGCCCATAGATACTTGTAAACACCCAAGTACCACGGGTCTTCCCACCTCCCTCACGAGAGGCCCACCCCAGGTGCTTCCCACAACTCTTCCACTGAGATCCCTTTTATGGCCCATGAATGCAGTAAACACCCAAGTAAAATTATCCCCGTAGTTTGAAAATCTACAAGACAAGGTGTGGCAACTCTCCTCAAAACCGACCAACTGCACCACTCTGGAATCCCACAGAATCACAATACCACCAAAAGCACCCTCATAATAGGAGGCGATGATTAACGAACCTGGCGGAATCGAGGCTTCCTAATAATCTTGTGGAGTAGGATCTCCATTTCGTTTCTTGAAGACACCACGTCCACTTTTAGGGTCTTCAAAAAAATCTTAATCAGCTTCCTTTTTGTGGCATCATTTGGCCCCCTCACATTCCATAAAAAAATTCTAACCTTCATTACTCAACTATCAAAAATCTCCCCTTCATAGCCTTTGACTGAAAAACCCAGAAAATTGTTGAAGTATGAAAAAACTCTCCTCCCAAGGGCCATCCACTTGATCCACCTCCTCCTCAACTAAAACCTTTGGCAGCACAGGGACTTCTTCAAGCCTCAATTCAAACTCAGGCTCGAAAGAAATCGGGGTGCTATCGGCCACCTGTGTCGTCAGCGCCAGCTGGAGGTCTCCTACGGCCCGGCAGTCTCAAACCCATGGCCAAACATCCCCTCCACCTTATCCCGCAGCGAGCCCTCGAGGGAGGAGACTCGCGCAATGACGAGTAGGAAAAATATGGTTCATACCTTTTTGGCGTGAAACCCTTCATCGACCCCAGCGCTGGCGGAGACATTGAGCTAGCCATTGTTGGTGTTTGTCTTCAGAGTCTCCCTCTTACCTGAGCCTCGACTTTATGTGGCTACATCTTGGGATTTCCATTCGATCCCTCCAAAAACACCCTTTCACTGGAGCAGTTAGGCAAGTCTCTCGAAGAATAGAAAGAAGAGTAAAGGGGTTAGGGTTCCAATTCTTTTTTACTTTAGCACTTTTACACCTTCTTAGGTTGGGCTTGATCAACCCAACCTTGGCCCAACTTCCATCGAGACCACCCTTATTTGATCTACCCACATAAGTTGCCCCAAGCCCAAGGGAAAGGCTCTTTGGCAATGGGATGGGCCATGGCCCACCCAAGGGCCCAAATCTTGAGTTGGATATTGAGCCCTTGGATTGGGTTGACCATATCCATAGGAGATCCCCTCCTCAAGATTTTCTTAGGCCTTTTGCTGCATGGTAAGGTCTCCTACAGCTAATCACCTCCACTTGCTCTAACACGTTAAGCAGCGTCCCCTTTTCGAGGCAAGGGTTTCCACCTACCCCAACCTTCACGCGTTGTGAGGCGCGTTTCTTCTACTTGTCTCCCACCTTAGGCCCTGCGCAAGTTTCTACCACCATTCTCCTTACAGGAAAACTTTTGCTACCCAGAGAGAAATCTCCCACCAAATCTGCAATTCATAGCTTCTAGATCCAGCTAAGACATTGAACGACATCGGCCGGACCTTATTTGATTTCTTTACCAGCATCCTTGCCCACTAGGGCTTTGTTCTTAAAGTTGTATCGTTGTCAACAACCACAAACCTACCATAACTATTACCTAGCCTCCTCAGGATCTCTTATGTCCATAGATGTAAAGGGAGGCCTACCACCCATATCGAGGGCTTCATGCTTGGATCTCCCTTCTTACTGTAGGTGTAGGATTCCACCATTCGGATGTAGCATGCCACCTCGAAACTCATACGCCATTCTCACCAGGGTCCATTAGCCTCATATGCAAAGACAAACTCCAATAGATAAAGGTCGTTGAGATCGTAAAGCGCGCTCCGCTTCAATCTCGAACTACCGCTTAGCCCTTGAGTCGACTCCTGCATTGATGGGAAGGTGTAAGTTTGGCGATCTCCACGATACCGACGGACAATATTTTAGAATCCCTAAATCCCCTTTTGGCAAGCAATTGCTTATGTCTACCCACGCTGAGGCCTAACTTCCACTTCCATTCTTCGCTACCTCCTTGTACGACGCTCCAAGAAAGGGGTTGCTTCTGGGGTCTTTCTCAAGCCGTTGGATCCATTCCTCCTTGGGAGGTTTTGGCTCTTCTCCCTCCATCTTAGCCCCTAGCTCACATAGAATGTCCGTTAACAGATCCTAGCCCTTGATAAGACCTTTTCCCTCTAGGAGAAAAAGCTTATGCCTTTTTCCATTCGCGTCTGTAACTGAGCATAGGAGAAACCTCCCGACACCATTCTCCATGCATTCCAATCTGTAGGATCTTCCATTCTTCTTCTAGTAAAAAACTCTTCTTGTCTGGGTCATGTCTCTATTACAAATGCCTTCTTGCAAAGTCTTGACCTTCGTTTACCCAGGCCCCATTGATTTTTAGATTGACAATGCCATTGTGCCATCTATGGGCGTTCACCATTTTGTGGAAAAACCTAGTGTTTCTATCACCTTCCTTTAGCCACACTTGTCTAGATTTCTATCTCCACATGATCTCCACTAGCACAACCCATTTCTTGAACTCCTCAACTTCATTAGCTTTTTCTTTCCCGATTCAAAAAGCTGGAGTTGGGATCTTTGGGCTCTAGAGCATCCCGGTGTGCCAAATTTTGCAAAGTTGTCTTCTTTACGTCTTCCACCCTCCACAAGAGACTTCACACTTGTTAAAGCTCTTTAGCTTATGCTTGAGGCTTTCCAGCTTTCATTATCACAAAATTATTGGTGCATCGAAACAAAAACTCTCCCACCACTCGGAAATCAGTTTAAAGCCCTACGCCTTGAGACGCGTATTTTGAAGCGAAAGGTCGCGAGGGCCTCTAATAATAGTGCATCCTACCAACAAAATGGGAAAGTGATTTGAAAGGGGTTTTGGCAAGATAGTCTAAGCAACATTCCCAAAATGATCTTCCCAATCATTCGAAACTAAGAATCTGTCCAATCTACCCATTCTTTGATTTCCCGACCCCCGAACCCAAGTGTAACAACCTCCTTTGAGGGGCAAATCCTTTAATTCTAGGTCTTCGATAACTTGAGTGAATCTTTTCATTGCTCCCGTCCATCTTCCTTCCCTATTCCTTTCCCTTGGAAACCTTAAAACATTGAAATCGCCCCCAAGCACAAGGGGTTGCCCCACACACCTCTAATAGCCCCTAGATCCTCCCAAAGTCTTCCCTAAGGTCCCTTTTTATAGGCCCATAGATTCCAATAAACACCCAGAAAAAATCATTCCCACAATTTCTAAATATGCATCACAGGGTATGACTGCTTTCCTCATGCCCAACCAACTGGACCACTCTAGTGTCCCACATAATCACAATCCTACCCAAGGCACCCTTAGAGCAGAAAACAATCCAGTCCACGAACCTACTGGGAACTAAGCTTCGAATCAGCCTTCTCAAACAAGATTTCCATTTTGTCTCCAGGAGACAGACGACATCCACTTTCTGTGTTTTGAGGAAAACCTTGATTAATTTTCTTTTAGTAGAATCATTTGCTCCCCTGACATTCCAAGACATAATTTTTATCTTCATTACCAACCAACATAAGCCCTTTGCCCCTTTTGCTAGACTCCCCTGTACTTCTTTTTTCTTTCACATTCCATTGCAACTTTTTAAGTTCCCTATCAAATTATGTTGGAACATGAGCCCCTTTGCCTTTTCGATTATTTCTCCTTTCCAATATACTATTCATCAGGTTAAAAATCTCCTCTTCATGGCCTTTCATCGAAAATCCCAAGAATTTGCTGAAAATTGGAAGACAACTATCCTCCCAAGAACTCACTTCTTGACCCTCCTCATCATCATCTCTTCCCGCTAAGGAAATAGGAACTTCTTCTAACCCCATCTCACGTCAGTCAAAAAGCATTTATTTTGGATTGCTAATAACATCATTTCTTTCAAAATGTGATAAGAGGGTCTTCACCTCCTAAAAACACTCCTACCCTGCGACCTTTGCAGTCCCTTTCAGAGAAATAACCCCCCTTGGCGAAGATATGAAAGAGCTCAAGGTTTGAATATCCAAATAACTAGTGGAGAGAGCACATGATCCACAACCTAATACGTTAGCAAGGTTCACTGTATTAGCAACCCCACTCATATCAACTCACTTCTCTCTAAATTGATTTTTAACCTTGAAATTCCCTAAACCATTTGAATGCCAAACTCAAATACTCCATATGCTCCTTATTTTTCTCACACAGAATGAGAATATTATTAGCAAATTATATGTGAGAAACATCCACAACCACTCCTCTTCAACTAACTAAAAACCACACAATTAAGGAAGGGCCATTCATATTTCTTATTTAGAATACAGAGACTACTTCCATGGCCATTATGAAAATATAAGGGATAGAGGTCATGTTCCTAGAGCCTCTAAAACTCTAGACAAATCTTGTTGTAGTCCTGTTAATCAATATGGAGAAGTGTCTTGTAGACATATACCACTTAATCCATCTCCCCTCTAACAACCAAATCACAATATTTGCCAAAAAAAAAAATAGCTATACAAAAGCCTCGCTATACAGAAGCCCCAATTAACATAATCATATGCGCTCTTGAAACCCAACTTAGACAATACCCCAAGTTTTAGACCGAAATAATTTGTTTGAAAAAAATTATTAAATTAGTTTGGAAGCCAAAATAATTGTCAAAGTAGTGCGTAATGCTGTTGTTATGGACAACGACAATTGGATTTATGAAATTCTCAAATGTTGTCCATGACCCACAGTGGTGTAAAAATTTCCAAATGACCAAATATGGGTGTCCATGACGAGGTGATTAGGAAAATTTCAAATGCCATTGTCATGGATAGCGGCAATTGAGCTTCTTGAGGAACGGTAAAAACATTTGCATGCTGCCGCAACTAGGCAGCGTTTCCCCGACATCTTACCAAGTTTTTATTAGTCGATAATGTTGTGCGATATCTTTTGTGGCCAGATACTTTGATTTACAAAGAACCACCATCATGTTTGGTGTTTTACTCCATATCATGACGTCTCACAGATTGCCAATATCATGCCAAGTTGAAAAAGCTCAATTGACAGCGGCATTTGAAAAAATTTCCCAATTATTAGGTAATTAGTAGACCCAGACGTTGAGGGTACGTAAATCAATTGCGCTATTACTGTCCATAGCAATCGGCATTCACGCACTACTTTTTAGTAATTATTTGGCTTCCAAACTAATTTAATAATTTTTTTTTTCAAACAAATTATTTTGGTCTAAAACTCCAATACCCCACTATATGAGGATTCATTTCCTATGAGGATTGCATTTGAATTACAAATGCAAACTAATAAAACAACATGAAAGTTACATAGTAAGAAAACAAACAATGGAATGAAAACAAATAATTATTCCAAACTAAGATTCCTAAGTTCATTCGAACATTAGAAATGAAATTACAAATTTATCTCCATATCATAAGAAATAGAAACTAAAACAAAATACTTATTTTGATTCCCCATTCCCACATACCAAGCATCTCCTTAGTGGCAAGAATAATCATTTTCCCTAGTAAGAAATTACATACATGTATCTTACAAGAAATGATAAAAACAGATACAAATCACTCTAACAGATTCACAATTTGGATACAGCAATATCGAGGTCTTTTGAAAAATTTATGTAAAAGTCCCTGGGATAGAAAATAAAAAAGATTTTTCCAGAGGTATTGTAGGGGAAATCTTAGATTGAATTTTATATGAAAATTGTAGCTCTTTATGTAATGAATATCAGGTTGAAATAGAACGGTAAATTCTACAAAGGAGCAGTTTTTGGGCGTTCATAGTTTTCATAAATTAATTATAAAGGTTAATGTGAAGCATGCATCGTTATGATATACAGAAATATCAAATCTGGCTGCAAACATGGCCTGAAAAAACTGCATACTTCTTTCTGGAGTAATGGCTTTACTTAATGCGTAGCATAATTTACGATGCGTATAACAGTATATAGCACACACAAACAGAACTGGAGTGCCTAAATTACATCCATACAAGCAACTATATGGATTATGAAGATCATGCTCAAAGAGGAGAAAATTAGCTTTTGCTTAGAAATAAAATAAACTGTCTAGGGCCTCATTTTTAATGAATAATGACAGAAATGTTGTCAAAGGGACCAAACTGTCTAGGGCATGCGATGCAGGTCTCATTTTTAACATGTTAACGTTATACCAATGATTGAGAGATAAGAGGAAACTAAAACCTATATAAACAATGCAAAATGCCATTGTTAAGGCTCCAATTCTAGGAAGAGGGAAACAAATATAACTTAAAAAAGGGATTCAAATGCAAACAATTTCATAACAAAATCATAGCTCAATCTTTAAAGCTATATTTGGTTCTAAAGTTATTAAAGAAAGAAAAAAAGTCAAGAAATTTACGTATGTTTGGTTTTATTAAGGAAAATACAAAACAGTGAAATATATTTAAAATTAGTAGAAATTTATACAGTTTAAAAATATTCAGTTTTAAATAGAAAAGAAAAATAGGTGAAATGAATTTGAAGTACTATATAAAAATAATTTGTAGGCCTTAAAACTATTTTTTATTTTCCCACACTTTTCTTTTCCTTCTACTTTTTCCTCTATATTTTCTTTTCCTTGCATTTTCCCTCAAATTTTCCAAAGTGAATGGGGAAATTTTCTGAAGCAAAGTTGGATCTCAAAGTGAATGAAAAGGAAAAGAAAGGCGATTTAACCCAAAAACTGATCACTTTCTGAAGCAAAATCAGCTGAGAATTTCTTTAAATTCAAATTTTTCTTCTCAACCAATATATTGTTTCCTCTCCTTTCCGCATTTCTTTCTATCGAACCCAAACTATTCTATGTTTACATCTTTTCAATAAAATTAAAAAAAAAAAAGTTCTATCATTTTCAGAACGTCCGCAATTCAGTATTGAATTGAACAATAAACGAAATCAATGCCTTCCTGTAAAACGTCGACCATGTACAGAACTTCCACAAGAAGTGGGAACAGTTAAAGCAAAATTAACAGATTCCCGATTAATTACACCAAATATAAGATAAAGATTTAGTTGCTCGAACGAATAAATATCAAGCAATTAACAGAAATCCTTGAATTGGTTACTAAGATAATGCATAATAGAGAATTTTAAAAAAAAAAAGAAAAAAAAAAGTCAAAGCAAAGAAAAGTTTGAATCATATCTAAGGTCAAGACTTTCGGGGGAACCAAACAGAGAGAAATACCAGTAGAAAGGCCAGAGAGTATAGTCGAGATCGAAGACGACCAATCGAGGCAAAACTTGGCACAGCCCTATTATCTGCAAAGCCTCGTCTTTCACCCTCGACTCCCCCATCTCTCTCTCTCTTCCTCCAGGGAAATGATGAGGCCAAGGAAAATAGCAGGGATATTTGACTAAAAGGGAGATTAAAACTCAATTTTGAAAAAAAAATTGCCCATGAAACCTGCCTCAACCGGTAAAGATGGAGTTGGGCATACGAAAACCAAGGTCGATCCTTGCAAGAACACAGTTAACATAAAAAAACCGAATATATGTAAAAAAAAAAACTTCATCCTTTTTGCCTTTGCTTTTTACCAAAAAAAAAAAAAAAGAAATTTTTCTTTTAAAATTATATCCTAAATAATCCAAACGAAAGGCCTTTATATGAAACAATAAATTATTTGTAATAAAAATATGAAAAGAATTAGATTTTCAAATTTCGTACTTATTTAATCTTGTTAATCTATTAACGTATAAAAAAAATATTGATATAAAATAAAATATAAAATCAATAGTATAAACTTAGAGGTGAATGGAATAAAATAAAATGTATTACGTAGGCTTGATAGAAATTAAGGAGAACTTATTTGGATATGTTTTAATTTTAAGAAAAATTGATATGAATAATCTCAACTTTCATTCGTCTTCTTTCAATAGCCTCGCCTTTCGATTAATTGGAATCTCAAATTTAGAATATAATCTCGTGGCCAATTAGAGGCATTGAGTGATTAGTTAAAGGAGTTAAAATAATCGTATGTGAATTATAAGTACAACACATGTAACCATTTATCGGTGGATTCACAAAATTTTATTTTATATGAAATTTAGTTTGATCCCCCATCCTATCTCTTTCTCTCCTTTGCCTTCATCTTCAATACCTCCTCTGGCGTTCTTCCGTCCACCTCCTCTAATCTCCTCTTGTTACATCCCCTCCACGTAAACAAATCCAGCTATCATGATTCTTAGATAAATTACCACAAAACCAATATTTTCTCCACCACCTCTTACATCTCTCGTGTCTCCTCCGTCAGACTTTCCATCCCTTTCCACAATGCCCATTGTAAGAAAAGTCATTGCGCTACCGTACTTTATCTTTACAATATGATCAATTCTGATGCAAATACAAATCGTTTCCAATCACAGTAGCTCTGTACTGCTTGTTTTAGATACCATTCAAATCAAATTGCAGTTTATCTTTTAAAAGGCCCTTTCACATATCCGTGAAAGATATACGTATATACTAATTCAATTTAAAGGGGGCTCATCATTTTGTTTTCAATACACATTTTCTAATAAATATGGCAATACATACCCATTTGGTCCATTTGTCACATTTATATATTACGGTATTATAAGTTGTTTCAATACCAAAATTTACAAAACAAAATCAGAGTTCACTTTTTCGAATTATAGTTTCAATAAAAAAAAATATAGTCAAATCAAATTCATGTATGTATGTGACGAAGCTTTACTTTTCCTCCGTGTGGCTCTGATAATGATTCTGAATCCCAGCGGTCCTTGTCTTCGTACCTATTTTCTCGGTGTCTGCGATGGTAAAAATAATGCGCTAAGCATTTTCATGCTTAGTGGTTCTATAGTTATCTCTTCCATTTCAGTTTAATACAAATCATGCAATTTTTCTAAATCATGCTTTTGAATCTTTTTGAATGATCAATGCAAATACAATACATAAATTTATTTTATATACATTCCTTTACAGTTTATTGATAATTCCAAATATGCATTTTCATATGCTATGAATCATTCAAAACACCAATCATGCATCCAAAATTTTGTTATCATTTTTCCCTTAAGCGAATTTAGCCTATCTTTTGGTGCACAGGATAATGAATCAAGCGCAGTCTGTTGGTTTAACGGGCGGTATAAAGAATAGTTTATAACCGCGATTATGATCATTTGGATTACTTGATTGGTTATTAAAATCGTTTCGTAGCTTGGCCAAATCTTTGTCGCTAAGTACGGATCGGGTGACACACATCATTACGTTCGACACGATCTTTGCTGTTTGAAGTATAAAATGGCTACCGCAATCTATCATAACTTTCGAATTTTAATGATTAACATTATCGAGGGCATTGAATCATTCATAGCAAAAATACAATATAGTATATACTTCTATATACAAATAATTCATTTTCAATACTCTTCAATTTTGCATATGCAATTTCATTTCACAAAATCAATTAAAGCAAAAAATCCAATATGTTTTTTCCTATAAATCATTTCGGCAATTCAAATCATGTTGAAATCATTCAAAACACTTCGAAATTAGAAGAGAGTGGAGAACAAACTCCAAAATGGAAACAAGAGAGAGTTAATGAGCAGACAAAAACTTGTTGCACTTTGAGTTCGATACCACGAAATCTCGATCAGGTCGGGCCTTCCTCCTCGTCGACCTATTCAGTACAATTAACAATCATATTATTAATTCGGGTATTCTAGAGGTTCTATTTGGGTTTACTTTTACCCGACTCCTTCGACCACACATTGGAACTTTCGTTTTTCTCATTTCCTCGTCCTTGGAGCATTCTTATCATTCTATTAGCTAATGAGCGGGAAACAATGTTGCCTGACCGCTTTGCCTTACGCGATAAGGGTATGAAACATTTTTCATATAACTTGTATGCCCAGCAGAACCTTTTTATTCACTTATTAGGATCCTCATTAGTCAATGGGCGATGGTTAGAGTGCCAACGGAAAGAGGGCAAAACTTGACTTGCGGGTATGCTGGCGGACCCGAGGAAAAATGCATGAACCTTGGCGTTAAAGCCTAGTAGAGAGGAGCCTCCGCTGAGGCAGGGCTCGCACAGGCGTACTCTGCAGCCTTAGTAGAAGTGTCAGCGTCTGAAATTGTGTTTTGGCCATTTTCATCGAAATTTTTCCTTCGAACCAAAACGTACAACTAACCGAACTACAACCTTTCAAAACACTTTTATTCCATTTGAGGTTTTATTAAACCCGAACACACAAGTAGAAAGGGTTAGGGTTTGTTTTACCTTAAATCTTGTTTGGCTTGCCATAAATCCCTATTTCCATTTTCTCATTTAACTCTTCATTTCACTTTCATTTTGGCATTCATTTCATTTACCTTTTAACATTTACCCCTCGTTTATGACCATTAGGTCCTCACTTGACATTTTTACCAAATTTATTTGATTCCTATAAAATTTTCGGGAATTTATAATTTTTTGTTTTTAGCCATTTAAATGCCAAAAAAAAAATAATTTAATTTATTTTACACCCTAAACATGTTATAAAATTGTTAGGGTATTTTCAGGGCGTTACACCCATTTTTTTCAAGAGATGGTGGTCAAGTTGTAGAGCTTCAATGATAGAGAATGGTTGATGATGCCCTACCCCCCCTCTCTCTCCTCCAATCTCCATCTCCAGGTGCCCCATCGCGACTTAGTGCTTCAAGGAGATCCCTTCGTTTCTCAGGGGAAACCTTTGATTTTGAAAAACAAAAAATGATAAGTAAGAGCCATCAATCTACTATCTAGGTTTGGGGCTTGGACTGATTCCTCACATGGGTTCTCTTCATTTATTCATCAAAATTATGTTTCTACCAACATGATGAAAGGTGGTGTTTGGTTGGAAGCCCATGGTATACGAGATGGAGGCAAAAGCACAAATATCTTAGAGTTCATACCCAAGGAAGTGTGGGAGAGAAATTGAACCTTTCAAAGCCTACTCTTGTAATATGCCTATGCATATACCTTAGTTCCTTGTTTGAGCCAAGAGGAAATTTCATCATCGGCAAACCAAATGCAGAAGCCCTAAATCCTTTCTTAAAATCAATCCTAATTAAAGAGCCTTGTTTACAGATTTATGACAAATTACATGATAATAGAAGAGGAAAAGTTTGGGGGAATATTAGTTTTAGATGTAAAGGAGGATAAGAATTAAGGTGGAGAAAGGAAGACCAATTGAGATGAGGAAAGAAGAAAAAGAAGGAAGAAAAGAAGCTGTGAAAATACAAAGTATCAAGGTGGAATGAGTTTTGTCTTATAGCCTTCCTCCCTTGAACAATTAAGTTCTTAGGGGTGTTTTAACACCTAGTATCCTAATCTTCAAGCGGTATGGGGTTGCTAACTTCCCAAAGTTCGTTAAGGGTGGTAGAAGCTTAAAGAGACAAAACCTTTACTATTCCGCAATCATGATAGAAAGGTAGAAAGAGAAAAAGCTTCTAATGAGGAACTAAATTTATAGTCTGAAGGTGGTCAAGAAAAACACCACAACAGAGAGTATGCATAATGATGCACCAAAACAAGTTTGGGGTTGTTTGGAAGTTGACATAAGTGGAAAAGTAAAAAATGAAGAATAAAGGCAATTTTTTTGAGTTGTAAGTGGAACACGCGTAAATTTGAGCTTAAATTGTCTATTTATCTACCCAATTACCCAAGCCACACATTACAAGCCTAAAAGACCTATTTGATGTTGAAGGTGGTATATTCCTACATTATTCAAGATTAATATGACAAATAAGCATATAAGACTTAGAAGAATCAAGGAGAAGTTTAGTGTCTCAGAAGATTAACTAATTTACTAAGATGAAAAGAGAGAAGACCATCACACACTCACAAATCAGGGATAAATAATGGATATGTTTACACTATAGGAATTATTTGTTTGTTTAGTGAACTTACTTGAAAATCTTCCTTGTTCTAGATTGGAAACTTGTTTAAAGATAATTTTACAGCTAACCTATTTGTGAACTAAATTGTGGATTCAAGAGAAAGATGTCTAGTGTAGAACAAAAAAATTTCCTTAAAAAAATAAAAGCTAAATTGTTTGAGGACAAATAAAATTTTATTTTCTTTGCTTGGGGACAAGCAAAACTTTAAGTTTGGGAGAATTTCATGGGTCCTAAACTCATCTATTTATAGTCCATTTTTCTTGCATTTTTTCAGTAGTTTATGATTCATTTTAATGCATAATTATGGAATAATCACCACCTTTGTATTTTGTAGGTTTTGAATGAAAAAGAAACAAATCAGCAGGAAAAATAGAAAAATTGGCTAAAACTTATGTCGCGACATAAAAAAAAGCTGAAGGTTGAGAAACTCTATCGCAACAGAGAAATTTTATGTCGTGACACAATCAAGAGTAGTAAGAAGGAAACTTTGTTGTGGAAAAGATTTTTTATGTCGCGACATATCATTCGAGCATTAAACGCCATGGGCGTTGAGGAAATGTTGCGACGAAGACACTTTCGTATCGCGACAATTCTGCAGATAAATTCGTAGGCTTTTATCGCGACATTTTCAAAGTATGTCGCGACGTAATTCAAGAAAAATGTATGAAACTCTGTCGTGATATAACACTGCAAGCCACAACAAAGCTAGATGACAAATATAGTTACTTTGTCGCGACATAATTTTGTATGTTGCGACAGAAGAAACCTGGGCGAGTTTTACGTGGATCCATAATTTCGACCTCGAAATTAATGGCCCACGTCATTTGAAAATCTAAATGAAGCACATAGGGCATTGTCGCGCCCGACTTTCGTCGAACGGGAACATGCAGGTGTTTGGGTTCCTTTGCATATTATTTTTCTCTTCTTTTTTTTCGTAGATTTAGTTTCAGCTTACATTTTAATTAGTATTTTCTTTGGATTTGAGCAATGATCTAGGTTGAAGTTTCGAGATGGGTTCATTGTAAAAATTTAGTTTTCATTATTGTTTGATTTAAATGGAATTTGGAAATTTTCTGGAGTTCATTTATTTCAGTTTGATTGCAATTTCAGTGAATTTTCTTTATCAGTTAGTCACTATTATTCGTAATCTAGTTTTGAAAGACTGAGCTCCCTTTGGGAATGGACTGATGTTAGTTATCATTGTCTACGCAACTTGAAAGAATGTCATCGTTAGAAATTTGAATTTATTTAATTGAGGTTATTCTTGAAATTAATTGTTCCCAATATTAGTAGTTTGTACCTAGAAAATGATTGTATCTTGTTCTGATTTCCCGGAGGCCCTTTGAGTGACATAGGGATAGAGATTCTTGAGAGTATAGATAAGTTACTTAGGGGTATGCTAGACTAACATTATGAAAGTAATGAACTCTAAAAGATTATTCTGATAGATCACTAATTTACTCATGGTGTGAGGATTAGTTGGTTGATATATCAGTTTAATTGATTAGAGGTTTCTCCTCTGTTTGATGAAATGATCTTGATCTATTGCTAGCATAGATCTAGTGCTAGCATAGATCTAATCAAGGAGATAGAGAGTTTACTCAAATTCGTAGGATGAGATACCAATTATATTGGAGAAAGCTTATATTATCTTGTTTATGGGGGCAAGAATTATTCAGTCCTAGGAACAGGGTGTGAAGTACTAGAAAGGAAAAATACCTAGTTCTTAGAAAGAGGATTGCATCTTACAAGTAACTGATTAGACCCATGTGTCTAGAAGGAATATGGTTTTCTAATTAGTGAAATGTATAATGTTTGGAGGAATGCAAACTATACTACCTTGCATCTTTGACAAGTTCAGATTTCAAACCAATGGCAGAACTACATTGTAAAATGATGCAAAAATTGATAATTATGCATTGATCTATTTCCTAGTGTTAACTTTACTCGGTGAACTCTCAATTCCAATTCATTTTAAATTTTTGTTATAGTTATAAAATTTTAATCAGTCATTCTTTCTATAGTTTACACAAATCAATTTTATACTTTTGAGTTCAAATAGTAAGGATCTTAAGTAGTAGGGGTAATTGATCTTTAGATTGCTCATCAGATCCTCTTGGGAATGATATCTAGACTTAAAATCCACTTTATTATTTGTATGACATGTGCACTTTGAAAAGAATTAGACCTAATATAAATTTGCAAAATTACATAAATATCAGAAAACATTATTTTATAATTCTTAGTTATAAACAACGTTTTGACGCCGTTATCGGGGATTAGACAATGATGCTG
Organism: Tetrastigma voinierianum; assembly: GCA_016808115.1. Lineage (NCBI taxonomy): Eukaryota > Viridiplantae > Streptophyta > Magnoliopsida > Vitales > Vitaceae > Tetrastigma > Tetrastigma voinierianum. The sequence continues at coordinate 124,805 of JAEQBH010005914.1, read as the reverse complement.
GTATTATGTCGAGGAATTTGATCGTCGATCTTTGGTGCTATTTGGAATTTGAATAGTTATGTAGCGGTGGTGACGAGGAAATTTAGTATATGAAATGTCGATCGAGTTTTTATTAATGGATTCTTGGGAATTTGAATAGTTACGTAGCGGAGTGGTGATAGAAATTTGGTATATAGAAAAAGGTATAATCTAGTTTTTGGCGTCGTTGTTAGGGATTGAATAGTTCTATGGTAGTGGTGACATAAATTTGGTATATAGAAAGGTCTGTCGGATGCTTACTTCTTGGTAACTAAGTTCATCGAGAGATGTGATAGGGCAGATCATATGGATGATCTATTCAAACATTAATGATAGTACGATCATACAGCAATGGTGCAAGTTTCCCTTAGACTTGAAATTATAAATGGTATCTCGGATACATATTCTATGCTTTGACTTAGTCATATTGCTTGAGGAGGTTATTTAGTATGGTGATGATTGGGCATAAGCTTGAGGTATTGAGAGGTAGTTGAATTTGCTTGATAAATGATTCACCACTCTGATGAAGTAAGCGGGTGCTTTCTAGGCCATCTTATAGAGATCTCATTGCTGGAATCTACGCGAGGAGTAATATGTCTTGAAGAAGAGTATTTAGTTGCATGCTTTGTGAAGTAAGCGGATCTTGGAGACAAGATAATAAATACACTTAGGCTAGTTAGTTCATCTAGTAGGAGTAGATCATGAAGTGCCAATCTTTCTGAGACCGTCAGTATAATGGAGTGAAAGGATAGCAATGCACACAATATATTGCATATGGAAAGGTTCATGAGTGGAGCCTTTTGACTCACAGTTGTTGGGGTCATGATGTGTTGCTAGATACCGCTCATGACTTGCTCAAATTAAGAGTTGTTGATTCAAGTGGCCAACATAACAGGAAACCTAATAAGTCACACTTAGAAGGTATGAAGAGAGAGTAAAACAATATTGGATTGGATCCAACTAGTAGAGAGCTATGGAATTGGACATGCTAGGGGTTAGTGTAATCCCGGGAGCAAGAGGACTTAGTTTAGAGTCATTGAGAGGCCTTGAGAAGGCTCTTTGGCTCACATATAATCCGTATTGGGTGTCTGGCCCACATGCATGTGGTTATGTATGCCACCCTATACAATAATTTTTTGCCGTCATTTTGTGCATGCTAGGGATCTATATATGTCACATGATTAGAACCTTAGCCATCATGACAAAGGAAGCGTCACACCATAGTGAGGTGAGAGATTTTGAGAGTCAAAACCCCTCTCTAGCCGTTCCCTTGAAGATCACCTACTACGTTATCATTGAGTCTTTTATTTTTGTCGATTTCATGGAGGTTTCTCACTTTGTGCCTCCATGTGGATCATCATTAGAGGTATTTCTATCCTTGGAACATGGTGTCTTTGTGGATCTACGCTCGAGGCTACCCTCATAAGATCTTCTTTACAAGAAGGAAGCATATAGACCAAAAAATTTATGATCTTCCTAAACACCATGAGGCATGGTTTTCAGATTTGATGATCAGAGGATCCTTGAGTTGGGAGTTTAAATTTTGTTGACATTATTTGTTGTTTTTCCACTAAACCGACTATGATTTGGACATGTAAAACCCTACAATGGTAATAAAATTACCATGATATCATCAAGTCTGATTTTTATATCTTGGTAACATGCTGATTTCGACACCTAGTTTTCTTCTTCAACCTTCAAAAATCGTTTTTCATAGTAAATATTAAGTATTTATATGTTTTTCATGGTTGATATATTTATTAAGTGAATATTAACGATCAAGGATTGTTGGAAAATTGTTTGAATAAAATCGATTTTTGAAACCATGATTGCTGAAAATCTGTGTAGGCTGCACATGCTGTGTGTTTCTGTATTTTTATCCATGGGCTGCCATTTTTTTTTGTGATTTGATCATGGAATCATGATATATACATATATGTGATATTTTTCTTGGTCCTGAGGTGATCAAAATGGTCTCTAAAACTTTTAGAAAAATTCGACAAACCCAGAATTGTTGTTGTTTGAAGTTCTAGTGCATAGTAATGGAGTTTTTTTTTTTTAAAAAAAAAACTTGCCAGGTTATTTTTGAGGATTTTATTTTATAAATAAAATATAAACATCCCAAATTTAATTTTTGGCTTTGGAATTATCCAAATAAAATTTAAATTGGATTTAAAAAAATAAAACACCTAGCCATACAGATTGGGCTGGGTTGCTATGAGCGCCTAGTCAACCCGATTTTGAAATTAAGTTTTGGGCTAGCAAATCTCAGTTCCTGCCCTTGAAGTTTGGTTTTTACAAAACTTGAGGATGTTAGCTTGATTTTAGAAGCTTACAGAATATGATTCCAAATTAAATGTATTTTTTTATAAATTTTTTTTATTCAATGATGCATTCTCGTATGACTAGAATGGTAATCAGAATGCTTCAAAGTTGAAGTGTTCAAAAGCATCAATTAATATGGGTTCTCAAGGATAATTAATTATGAATTAAGTAAGGAACAAATGAATATAATTTAATTTGATTAAATTTAAATCATTGTGAATTTTGCATGAAAAGCCTAATTAGATAAAACTACACCAAAAGTGATCTCGAGTTTAAGAGTAGGCTACCTTTAGCCCAAAGGTTGGGCCGGGGAACATTTTAATAAAACCCTAGAACGCCGATTTCATTTTTCATGCATTAGATGTTTGCTAAGGGTGTATGCAATAAGCATGATGGTTGGCTATGGATTGAGCCCAATAGTAATGGAGCATATGCATGTTTTCTTTCAATGGTAAATAGGGCCTACGTGTCCTAGTCTCTCTCTTTCTCTTTCTCTCTCTCGCTCTATCTCTATTATCTTATCTTCTCATCTCAATTCCCCTCAAATGTAACTTGAGGCCTTCTCTTTTGAATGTAATTAAATTGCATAGGATTAGGTTAGATTGAAGATGCAAAGAAGCAAGGAGTAGAAGGAGGCACCATAAAGAAGAAAGACCTAAGTGAAGGAATTGTAACTTTGAATTGTTATTTCTTTTTGGGGATGTAATTCATGCATATCCTAGGTTTGACCTAGTAAATTCCTCCTTAGCTCGAGGAATTGACATTAGAAAATTCCATAACCATACCATATAGTTAGTGAACTATCTTTTAGTATATTGTTTCATGTGATGAAAAGACTATAAATGCATGCTTATTAATAAAACAATGAGACTTAAATAAAAATCCCTCGGTTAAACAACATTAAACCTTAAGTCTTCAATTAATATGACTAGAACTAGAGTTCTTTTAGAGTTGTGGTTGTTGGGTAAACCCAAGCTCTCTCTACACGAATATGTTCAAACCATGGAAACATGTTTTCCGAATTAATGGGTTGGGTTTAACTAAGTTCATTGGTTTGTTGGAGTAGGCAAGATTGATGGGCTTGGAGACAAGTTCGGTAGTGTATATAAGAGATGTACATGTGTCAAAGAGTTGATAACTTGATGATGGTGCATACATCAATCAATTGATAACACTAGATTCAATTATTGCAAGTAGATGCAATTAGTATGTATGATACCTACCTTTTGACCCGAGGTGACTTGTTGGGTAAACTTAAGGTCATTAAGGTGATATTGGATATCGACCCGCTAGGAGAACTTCTATATAGGTTCTCTTGGTTTCAAGTAAGGGCTATGAGTTTGCAATAAAATAGTGGGAGCCATAATACGTTTATTAAAGCCGTAATAATCTGTATTTTAAGTACAATCTACCAATATTTCTTTTCACTTCTAGGTTGATAGAACCAACATCATGTCTTCAAACATGAACCTATGATCCATTCTAGATAACAACGATTTGACAGGCTTGAACTTCTTTGGTTGGTTCGAAACCCTAAAAAATGATTCCCAGTGAAAAAAATAACTATGTCCTCGATAGGCCAGCACAAAATTCTCACATGTTGATGCATTTGATAGTGATCAGAATGCATATTGGAAGCATATAATTGATAGTGAGATAGCAAGTTGTATCATGCTTGCATCTATGACCACTCAGCTTTAGATGCAACATAAAACTATGGAAGCATTTGACATAGCCATCCATCTTAGGGAGCTATTTGACAAGCATGAGAGATTGTAGCGTCCGGGGCGGATTAGGCTTGAATGGCGAGTCGAGCCGAAGGCACCAGGATGCTTTCGATTTATTTCTTTATATTTTAAAATTGTTATTAAATTTTCTCTTTCAAAAATGTCGCGACCAGATCTCGACCCGACCACAATGGCGGATGAACAGGCCGGTTTACTCAGGCGTTTTCATTTCTTATCAAAACATTTTATTATCTCATTTCGTTGCTGAGACGGTTTGGGTTTCATGACCCATAATCATTTACAAATTCAATGCAATTCGGTAGGCCCATAAACATTTAACAAAATACATTTACAAAGAAGGCATTCTATGCCCTTTCAAAATGATATACAAAACAAAACGTTTCTTTAGAGTTCAACTATTTGTTCACAAAATATCCCATGTTCAAAAAGGAAATGAAATGTATAGCGGGGTATGTACTTATACGCCTAGCTAAACTTTATGACTCACGCACGATCTTGTCTTCCTTCTTGTATACGAAACACTGCATAGATAAAAACTATCGCTAAGCATTTTCATACTTGAAGTGGTTCTCTGAGTTCTATTCGATATTCAATTTAACTCGGCATGCATTTAACATTCAGAGCCATACTTTATTATATCAACTTATACTCATGCTATTCATTTTCGCATGCTTTCAATTTCCAAATCATTTACTATATCACACCATGCATCTTCAATGAAACAATTCATTTCACAATTCAATTTATGAGATTTAAGCATATACATAAAAGTCCATTTATACCGTCAATGTTAGTTGTTTCACCTTGACTATTTAATTCACATTTACGATGGATTAGTTTAATGAATCCCGCCCTTATTATCGTGGTAATGTGCTTATACATTTAACAATTCGGTCTCCCATCATGACGGATACGTTTGGTGCACAAAAACATGGTATCACTTAAATGCCGCCCGCCATCATGGCGGATGCCGATTGGTATCTCGCGAGAGTGGGACATTAGACGAATTTAGGTGCCTTCGCGTGGATGCCTATTAGTGCGTCCGTCGGGAGAGTTCATTCGATATATCATTCAATTCACATTTATGACGGATTCCGTTTGATGAATCCTGTCCTTATCATCATTCACATTCGTTCGGTTTTCAAATATCACATTTCATATACTCATTCATGTACTCGTTTCATATACTCATTCATGTACTCAATTCATATACTCATTCGTGTATTCATTTCATATACTCATTCATGTACTCATTTCATATTTACTTGGTAAACTACCAAAATACTTGAAATAAGAATAGAGTCAAAGAACAAACCGAGTATCGGATCTAGCTTCCTTATCTTCGATCTCGATCCACAAGTTAGGCGATCATCACGTGCTGGTCGGTAACAATCAAGCCACTCTTAGTGGATAATTAATTGTTAAACAATTTTAGTGAATTACAAGTTTATTTTCTTTAACGGTCTTGGGTTTAAGACACTAGAGTCTTGCGAAGGCGTTAAACGCTCATCAGTGACGAGAATACGGTATGTTTTTTTACTTTAGTTCTATCCTAATTTGAACCCGGTGAAATACTCATTTCTTAGGGTCCTAAACATTCGAGTCTACGAATCACGGGACTTAAATGATTGCAAAAACATGTCGAAAGCGAGGGCTGAAGTAGTAGTATCGATACCACTTTGGCCGTGCAGTACCGGTTATCCACTTCCGGTGGTACGGTGCCGGTTTGGCGCATGGCTCACCGTACCGATTGCCAGCTACATCATGAAATGCAGTACCACTGACTTGTATCGGTACCACTACACGAATTTTGCCGAGAGAAAATGCGGGATTTTGCATTTCTCACTCATTTTTCTTCCACAAACCTTCTCCAATTCGTCCCATATCAAAAATCCACCATGGAATCCACTCAAAACAACCCCAAATGTGGTTTAGAATCAATAAAAATCCCTTTTCCTCAAGTTAGGGCTTTTCACCAAAATCCAAATCAAAAGAATGAGGTTAGGGTTTTGATTTTTTTCTTACCTTATCTCTTCAAATCTCCTCTTCCATGTTGTTTGATCTCTTAGGAGCAAGAAGTGGGGAAAGGATCACACCAAAGCTTGATCTTTCTCTTGCCCTAGCTTTCTTCCCCCTTTTCTCCTCTCTCCTTCTCCAAAACGTGATTTGCTCATATGAGCCAGAAGACCACATTTTTTTGGCCTTTATAACTCCTTTAAGTGTAAGGCCTTGTTTGGCCTACACACTTATTATACTTTCTCACTTTCAACCTTTTTGGTCTTAAGTCACCTATTCTCTTAAGGCCATGTTTGGCTCAAAACCCATTATTTCATTTAAGTCTCCTATTATTCCACTTTGGCCCTTCATTTATCATAAATTCACTTAGACATTTTATTCTTTATAACAATTGGCCCTTAGGCCCTCATTTTACAAATTTCCACATTTGCCATTTTTCACTTGAGTTATTTCGGGTTCGATCCAATTTTCTCATTTTAGCATATAATATTAAATCATGTGCTAACACTTTTCAATTACATTTCACAATTTGTCGATTTATCGAGTTTTCCGGGGAAAAATTTGAGTTTATTTCGATTCATACGAAATATATAATAAAAGATTATTATAAAAATTTCGAGGGGTATTTTGGAATGTTACAGGAGATATGAAAGGTTCGAGATCTCAAAGCTACTCTTTAGCACCAAGATGCAAGTGGGGACATCTCCAGTGCAACATGCACTAAAGATGAATACTTATATTGAGAGATTGGGTCAGCTTGGTTTTGTAATGGACCATGAATTAAGTATAGACTTGATTCTGTCTAGCTTGATTGATAATTTTGTGCATTTTGTGCATAATTATCAAATGCAAAGCAAAGAAACCTCCATTCTAGAGTTGATAAATCTTCTTAAGACAGTTGAGACCACCTTGAAAAAGGAGGCTAAAACTATGATTCTTGTGGACTCTTTTACATTTTAAGAAAGTTTCCTAAGAGCAGCAACCTGACGAAAAAGCTTATGAAAACAAAGGGAGGTGTAACCAAGAAGAAGGTCAAGGAGGTAGCGCCAAAAGGCACTCGCTTCCATTGTGGCCAAGATGGTCTCTAGAGCAAGAATTGCAAAGCCTATTTAGGGTCCTTGAAGAAGAAGGCATTGGATGCCCCCATCTACTTCACTATCCATGACAACAAACAATCAAAACAAGATAATGTGAAGCCTTCATATTTATGGCATTATCACCTTGGCCATATAAATGAAAGACACATGACTAAGCAACACAAGAGTGGAAACTTAGGGTCATTTGATTATGAATCATATGACACATGCGAATCTTGTTTATTAAGCAAGATGACTAAAGGGAAAGGGTGAACGTGTAAGTGGGCCTTTAGACATAATACATACATATGTATGTGGTCTGATGTTCATGCATGCCAAAGGTGGTTTCATCTATTTCATTACCTTTACTGATGACTTTTCACGGTATGTGTACTTGTATCTTATGAAGTACAAGTCAGAAGCCTTTGAAAAGTTCAAAGAATTCAGAAATGAAGTGGAGAAATAACTTTGGTAAAAGTATTAAAACACTTTGATACGGCCAAGAAATTAGTGAATACTTAAGCGAGAGTTTTGAATTATCTTATAGATCATAGGATACAATCCCAATGGACTCCACCTTACATGCCTGACACAATGGTGTGGCTAAAAAGAAAAATAGAACTTTGTTAGACATGGTGAGGTCTACGATGTCTGAAATGAGCCTTCCCCCGAATCCTTTTGGGGTTATGTAACTCCGAGATTGCTATTTATATCCTAAATAGAGTCCCATCAAAGTTAGTTGATGTTACTCCATTTGGGATATGGACTAACAAGAAACCCTATATTTCTCACATGAAAGTATGGGGTTGTCCAGCTTATGTGAAGCACATATTGTTAGACAAGCTAGAAGCTAAATCTGATAAGTGTCTGTTTGTAGGATATCCTAAAGAAACAATGGGATATCAGTTCTATAACTCTTTAAAAAAAAAGTGTTTGTTTCAAAGCATGTTGTTTTCTTAGAGAAAGAGTTTCTTCTAAGAGATAGTGAGAGCAAAGTTGAGTTTGAAGAAGTTTAAGATGCTCAAGTAGACGCAAATCAATTGCCTGAATCCGAGGCTGACATTCATAGAGATGAAATAGCAACTAATCCTTCTGAAGCTCAAGCGCTTCTTAGGTCTAGTAGGATACGTACTGTTCCAAAGAGATACAGATTTCACATTAGTGAACAGAATGACGTTTTGCTCATAGAGGATGATGAGCCTACACATGAAGAATATACGAGCAGTTCAGTGAGGCGGTGGCTTAAACCATGAAGTCGGAATGGATTCCATGTGAAAACCAGAAGTATGGATGTTAGTTGACCCCACGAAGGAATGAACACATAGGGTGTAAGTGGGTCTTCAAGAAGAAAACGGACATGGAAGGTAAGGTTGTTACCTACAAACCTAGGCTTGTGGCTAAATGCTATCAAGTTGACTATGATGAGACTTTTAGTCATGTAGCTATGCTTAAATCCATAAGGATACTCCTGGCCAAGATATGGCAAATGGATGTGAAGACGACTTTCCTTAATGGAAACCTATTTGAGAATGTGTATATGACATAACCGGAAGGCTTTACATCTAAAGATGGTTGTAAAAGTATCTGACTTCAAAAATCCGTTTATGGATTGAAGCGTGACATCTAGGAGTTGGAACATTTGATTTGATGAAGACAAATCGAAGAGTTTGGTTTCTCTAAAGTCAAGATAAGGAAGCTATGCGTATAAGAAGGTTAGTGGGAGTGCTGCCGTGTTCCTTGTGTTGTATGTAGATGACATAATACTTATACGAAACGACGTCTCGATTTTACAATTTTTCAAAGTTTGGTTATCTAAGAATTTCTTCATGAATGACCTTGGAGAAGCAACCTACATTTAATGGATTAAGATCTAAAGAGATAGATCTAAAATGTTGCTTGGTCTTTCATAGTCTACACACATAGAAAAGATGCTAAAGAGGTTTAGCATGGATCAAGCAAAAAGAGGGTTCATTCCATGACACATGGGATTACACTCTCGAAGTCCTTATGTCCTCGGACACAGGATGAGAGGACACAAATGAGTTTGATCCCTTATGCTTCGGATATAGAATCAATCATGTATTCTATGATATATGCGAGACCTAGTGATCATATGCTATGAGTGTCATGAGTAGATACAAATCGGACCCTGGTGAGGGTCTGATGAGTGTAAAACTCATATATATTTTGAGTTCATTTCACATACTATTTTGAGCATTTTATATCCATATTAATGTAAAACTCATAAAATTTCCTCTAAACTTGGTTTTGTAGGATTCTTGATGAAAAACAAGTGATTTGGCAAGAGAGCGAAGCAATATATTTCCAAAGAAGAGTCAGCAGTGTCTCACGAGCAGCCTTTGGAAAGATGAATTTTTATGTACCATATGGAACATAAAATGGCTCAAATTTCCCTATGGTTGCATTCTTCATTCAAAGAGCTTTCCAAGTGTATGTCACACGCCCAAATTTGAGTTAAAACGAAGAAGTTATGGCCCTAACAAGTTGGAGAAGAAAAACTGGCTGTTGAGCAGAAAAAATGTCGCGACAAAGCTAGCAACAAAGTCAGAATGCTGATGTTGCGACTCAAAATGCTGATGTCGTGACTCAAAAAATGCTAATGTCGTGACATAGAAAAAAAAAGTCACGACAAAGCAAAAAAATGTCACGATAGAGCCAGCAACAAAGCTAGAGTACTGATGTTGCGACTAAAAAAATGATGATGTCATGACTTAAAAATGCTGATGTCGCGACTCCAAAATGCTGAAGTCACGACTCCAAAATGTTGAAGTCACGACTCAAATGCTGGAAATACCAGAAAAGCCCCAAAATTGATATTTTAGCCTATTTTCAAGCCCATTTTCACCAAAGGACTATAAATACAATTTTTTTAGATTTTTAAGAAAATGAACAACGAAGAGGAGAGAGAAAATCTCTCATGAGGGTTTCTCTCTCTAAAAACCTACCCATTTTTTTAGTTTAGCTTAGGGCTTTAATTTTGAGTAGATCTTAGAGTAGTTTTAGAGGAGATTTTATTTGTATTGAGATTTCGATGATGTGCTCGATTCAATTTATTTACTATTGAGACAAGATTAGGCTCAAATTTGGATTTTCTACCATTCTTGTCTCTTGATTTCTTTATTTATTTTCTTACTTGTTGTTCGATTGGTTATGATTGGAATCTAATAATGGAACCTTAAACACTCTCTAGGGTTGGGGATTACTTGTTGAACATTCAAATTTGCAGATTTTCAGTTTATTTTGTGGGTTTGAAGACTGATTTTATATAATTGGTACTGTTCATATAATGAGATGTTATTAGTAGCTTGTACCTAGAAAATGGCTGTATCTTGCTATGATTTTTAGGAGGCCATTTGAGTGACATAGAGATGGAGATTCCTAAAAGTATGGAGCAGTTACTTGGGGGTATGTTAGACTAATATTATAGAGCTAATGAACTCTGAAAGATTACTTTGATAGATCACTAAAATACTCATGGTGAGGATAATTAGATGATGTATCGGTTTAATGTTTAGGTATCACCTCAATCGCGATGTTATAATGACCTTGATCCGGAGTGTTAGCATAGATCTAATAAGGAGAGAAAACTTTATTAGGTTGTTGGCTGAGATACCAATACATTGGAGAAGGCTTGCGTTATCCTCTACGTACATGAGGCGGCAGTCTTCGAGTCCTAAAAGGAGTGTGAAATCTTGGAAAGGAAAAATACCCAATTCTTAGAAATAGGATTATATCCTACAAGTAACTGATTAGACCCATGTATCTAGAAGGAATGTGATTCACTAATTAGTGAAATGTATAGTGTGTGGAGGAATCCAAGCTATACTACATTGCTCTTGGACAAAATCTGACATTCAATAAATGTTGCTTTCAAAAATGCAAATTGATTGTTAAATGATTATCACCATCCCTAGTGCATCTCTTCATACATTTTAGACTTTAGTAGTTGTTTGCTTGATAGATTTTAGAATTAGGATTAGTTTTAAATAAGTTTTTATTTCAGTTAAATTGATTTTATTCTACATCCTATTTGGTCGCTTCGATAGTGAACAACCCTTGTAATCGGGGTGCTTAAATTCCAATTAGAGAACCTCAATCATGGATCTACGATGTTCGGACTTCTAGAGTCACTTTATTACTTATGACCCGTTATGCACTTCTTGGAAGAGGGTTGAGTGTTGGTAATACTTTTCATTTCAATTTTTGAGTACACTTACTTTTGTTTCAAATTAGTTTTTTTGAGTATTTACCACATTCAATTCCTTGGCCAAATTTTTGTATATAATACATCATTTGGTCGTTACAAGTTTTTGGCGCTGTTGTCGGGGACTGACGAGTCTTTGGTAGCCGTGTTAGAAATTTGGTCCTTACAGGGTCATTGGGTGGCTATAAAGAATATTCTTAAGTACCTGAGAAGAACTAAGGATATATTCTTGATATATGGAGATGTAGATAGTGACCTTCTTATGAAGGGGTATACGGATTCCATCTTCTAATATGATAGAGATGACTCCAAATCTTAATCAGGTCATGTGTTCACATTGAATTGTGGGCAGTTACTTGGAAAGGCTCCAAATAGGAGATGACTGCAGATTCTACAACTTATTTAGAGTACATTGTTGCTTCCAATGGCAGCTTAGGAAGCGGTTTGGATAAGGAAGTTCATCTCAGAACTTGGAGCGGTGCCTAGTATTATTGATCCAGTACCTCTGTATTGTGATAACAATGGAGCCATTGTGCAAGCAAAGGAACCATGGTCTCATCAAAGATCCAAACATGTAAATCAGACGATACCACCTGATTAGAGAAATCATTGGTACGCTTGATGTAATCATAGAGAAAGTTCCCACTGATTAGAACATTGTTGATCCTTTGACTAAGCCACTTCCCCAAAAGAAGTTTGATTCTCATGTACTGGCCTATGGTATTATATATAAAGGCAATTGACTTTAGATAACGTGGGAGATTGTTAGATAATTTCTCTAAAGGCCATCACCTTTAGCACTTATTGTACGTCTTATATTAATTTATAATAAATACATCTTCATTTCTTTGATGTTCATTTAATATATGAATTGATAGAGATCTTAAATCAAATTGAAGAAGTCCTTGATGCATTACATAACGTATCATGATAATGAGATTCCTATTATGTGTAATTATGTAGTATCTAAACTATCTCTAGTCAAATGATCAACAAGATTGGACATTATTGATTTTGACAGACTAACACATGTTGTACTCCTTGATTTGATCAAACTAATGATCTCATAAACTATGATCATTATGATGATTAGAGTAGACATGTGGATGCCTGCTAAGAGTAGCTAAGTTCATTGGAGACCCTCTATGAGACAATCATATGGATTATCTATAACGCACTAAAAATACCATAACAATTTTTATAACATGTTCAGGGTGTGAAATAAATTGAATTATATTTTTCTGGAGTTTAAATGGCTAAAAACGAAAAATGATAAAAACCTGGAAATTTTACAAGAGTAAAATAAATTTGGTAAAAATGTCCAAATGAACTGGGGTCGTAAATGAGTAATATAGTACTTAAGTATAAATGAAATGAAATGAAGTGGAAATAGAAGAGAAATGAAATACTAAAATGCAAAAAATGGGAAAAATAGGAATTAATGTGTAAGCGAACATGACCTTATGAAGGTTTAAAGTATTAAGACCGGTGGTCTTTAGAAGAGAGAGAGTCTCATTTAGGCATTTTTGTTGGGAGAAAATCCGGTTAAGAGAAGGGAGATGAGTGGGTGATTTGCTCCATGAGATCGAGTTTAGTGATCAGAAGGAAGGAAGAAGAAAGAGAAGGAAGAGATTTAAGGTAGAAACCAAACCCCTAATTGTGTTTAGGTTTGGGCTTCCCAGCTTTGTGTAAAGTGTTCTTGGATGGTTTTAGTTCGAGTTGAGATTGTTTGCATTGTTTGATTAGTTGAGAATTTTGTGTAAAGGAAATGATGAGTTTCAAAGGAGTTCTTTGTAAATTTTTCAAAACCCTGTTCTTGTTTAGTTATAAATTAAGTTATAATCATCCAAGTGAGTGATTCTAATTGATAAAGAACCATAAGATCTAGAGCTACAAATGTATAGAAGGGACTAGGAGAAAATTGTAGCTCTAAGGCTCCCGAATATGGGCTTAAATGTAAGTTTTGGGTAGCTAATGGGTATGCTCTATTTTGGGTGTGGTTGTGGTGTTTTGGCCGTAAGTTGAGTTTCACTCATCCAAATTGAGTGATTAAAATTATGGGTAAACTATAATTCTAGGGGAATAATTTATTTTAAGGAAGTGTAAGCAATTTGTAACCCTAAAGTGCCAGAGAAATCCGTCAAAGTGGGTATGTGCAAGTGTCGATTATATTTTGCAAATTAGAGTAGTCTGGATGTAAAATGAAATAACTTGAGTTTAGGTGATCCAAATTGGATGATTAAAAATGGAGAAAAAACCTTATAACCATATCTTTAAATGATTATAAGGAACCATTATCAATTTATAAAGTTAAGACCCCTTAAATCGAGAATATGATGAGTAACGGGTGATGGGCATCTGGAAACAGTTGGCATTAAAATGCCGTAACTTGAGTTTGGGTGATCTAAATGAGATGATTCAAATTCCTACTAAAAATAGACTCATAGAGATATAATTTTCTTGAAGGAAGCATGAGCAAAATATGGCTCATGTGTCCCCAGAAAATTTTACAAGTAAAGGTGTATTGGGTAGACATTAAGCCTAACCAAAAATCCTAGAATGCACAAATGATTTTTATCTTGGGTTGTTCTTTGATAGTTGTTTGCCTTTTGTTAAATATAGACTAAACCCCTCAATTTAACACTTATACAGGAACCTTACAATTTTCCTGCAGCTATGTCAATTTGGAATGGAGTTGCATAAAAATGAATAAAATTGATTTTATGTTCTTGAATTATAAATGGGTTTAGTCTATGACACTGCAAGTGCACAGGCCATACAAGTAGTAAAAAATGGATGCAAGTCCAGTTATCATTACCATAGAGATTGACAAGAATTTTTAAATTCAACTACCCCAACTACTCAAGATCCATGCTATTTAAACCTCCATAATACAGTTTATTAGCTAGAACTTAAAGGATAATTGTCCTAAAGAATGCATCTACAAGCAAGGAAATTAAAAATAGAACAAATAAAATGATGTAAACTAAAATAAACTGGACTGAATAAGTTCTTTGTAAAAATGAACACCAACAAGGAGATACTATTAAACAGTCAATTTCTACATTGTATCCCATTAAGACTCTATCCTGAATTTGGATATGGATTTGTCAAAGAGGCTTGATAATTCAGTATGGATTTCTCTCTTAATTCACCAATTAGAGATCCCTGCTTCTCTCGAAGACATGGATCTAATCAGTTACTTGTATTATGGTCATTCTTTATAAGATCTGGGTATTTTTTCTTTTTCAATACTTCATACCCATTTCTTAAGATTGCAGATTTCTTGCTTCCCAAGACAGGGTCATTGCAAAATCTCTACAAAATGATTGATGACTTTTCCTTTAAATTTGGTTGATCTTTCTCTTTCCTTGATTAGATCTCAGCTAACATAGGATTGAGGTCCTTCCATTGTATTAAGGTGAGATCTCTGATTATTTAAATTGATAAATAATCACCTTCAACTTCAACTATGAGTGAAATGGAAATTTATCTAAGTGAACTCTCAAAGCTCAGTAGTTCTTCAATGGTAGTCTAACATACCCACCAACTGAATGTTCCAAGCTCTTGGGAATTTCCATCTCTGTGTCACTTAGAGGGCCTCCTAGAAATCAAAGCAGGATACAATCCTTGGAAGGGTACTCGATACTACTATTAGGAACAAATCAATTAAGAACAACATCAATCAAATAAATCCCCTAATTCCAGGTACTTATCTCTAATTTATGCAGAAAAAACTGTAACTAACAATAAATTCAAACTAGTGGAAGTTGTGCTTATCAAAACTACATCACAACGACAATGGAGCATTGATCAAGTACACCAGCAGTAGGTGCAATAAACTGATAAGAAACAAATTCCAGAATTGGTATGGATTCCATTAATTTCAGGCAGTAATTGGAAAAGAGAATGAAAAATTAAATCCAGCTTCAACATTACAGGCAGTTCTTGGTTCAGATCGAGAAAGAAAGAAAAGAAAAGAAAAGAAAAGAAAAAAATATACTCTAAAATTATACAATTGAGTCTTCTTCTTTCCCTAGTTTCTGGGTTTTTCGAAAAAGCCCATTTTTCCTGTAAAAGGTACACCTATTTATACACCTCTAGCTATTGGGCTTGATTCCAAGGCTCTAGGTGGATTTCCCCAATTTAATGGCGGCTTCGTGGTCGCGGCCTCGAAGCTGTGTGCGACTTGTTAGATGCAATTGTGTCCTCACAGAAGCTTATCATAACATTCTTTTGCCTTGTTTTTGCAATATCGAGTTGCGATTTGATGTCCTCTGTCACGACATTGTTCTTTGCAGTTTTCTTCAGTTGGTTATCTCAACATGAATTCCTTGTCGCGACTACCCCTTGACTCTTTTGTTTTGTCATGTGTGTCGCGACTTGAAAATCCTGTTGTCTGCTTTTACTTAGCAATTTTCCTGAGAATCATCATGTTGCAGTCGCGACTTGAATTGCTGTGTCGTGACCATGTTTAGTTGTCAGTAATGATGACTCTTGTTGCGACCACATTTTCTTGTTTCCAGGTATTTGTTTCGCGACCACAAGTCCATGTTGCGACCTGGCTTTTTCTTCCGTTGTTGAGTTATTTTTCACGACCAAGTTTCTTTGTCGCAACACTGTTTTTATTGCTAGCCACTTTGATTCTCATCGCGACAACTTTTTCTGGTCTCTAAGTGTTTGTGTCGCGACCACCATTTCATGTCGCGACCTGGTTGTCTTTCCTTTTAAAAATTCTGTGTCGCGACCATAATTCTATGTCATGAAATAATTTATGTTGTCAGCCACTTTGATCCTTGGTCACAGCCTCCCTTTCATGTTGCGACATCATTTCTTGTTTTCTGCCTTCATGATTAGACTTAAAACTCTTGATACGTTTGTTTCTTACCGACATGAGGTCGGTCAGCGACCAGGTCGTTTCTTTTCTTACTGCACTTCCTGTCGCGACCTCAAAAGCATGTCGCGAAGCAACCTCATTTTTTAGTCACAACAGTTTCTACTCAATTGTTCAGCTCATTTTAATGTCGTGACATGTAGTCCTTGTCGCGACCTCGACTGGTGTCTTCAACTTATATTTTCGTCGCAACATCAATTTTCGATCTGAGACCTTGTCATTTCAATCCGATATCCATTCCTGCGTCGACCTTAATTATACGTTGCGACTGAGTTGTCTTCTTCGGTGTCAGCATTCGATTCTGCAATCGTGACTTTGTTTGTCTTGATCTTAAATTTCTCTCTCTCGCGATTGATCACAAGGATGTCGTGACACACTTGAAGCCTTTGTCTTACAGAGTTGTAGCAACATTATCAATTAGGTCGTTACTTAAAAACCGCTGAACTGATGAATTCCTTGTCGCGACCTCAACTGTTTGTCGCGACCTAGCTGCTTGGCCATTTATCTCGTTTTCTTCTGGATTCTTGCTGGAATTGCCGCTTCTTCTATAAAAATATGCAAAATATAAATTTAGTAAAATCTCCATATTTCTGCATAAAAATAAGTAGTTACATTGTAACACTAATAAGAAAAATGGATTAAAAATCAATGAGTTTTGACTCATCAAATTCCCTACGAACCCAAATTTTGCTTGTCCGAGAAAGAAAAGAAAGAGGTGTTTGTCCTCGAACAATTGAACTTTATTTTTAAGGACATTTTCTCTTCTAACTACAATCTTTTCTGATTTCACCAATTGACTTGAAATAAGCAGTTTGCAGTATTATTTCAAACTTCAATTTTCAACTACGAAAAAGGAATGGTTTCAACCTCATCACCGTCAAACTGATGAATTCTATATTGTAAACAACGCAATCGATCAATCTTGTTTGTGCGTGTGTGTTGGTCTTCTTTCCTTTTCTCCTTGTTAGATTAGTTAATCTTCTGGGATTCTCCTTGGAAGGTTAGTCAAAGTCATATAGGCTTGTTTTTCATATTGATCTCCACTAATGTAATCAAATTCAACCTTCAAGATCAATGAGGTCTTTTTGGCTTGTAATGTTAGGTTTCACTTCTGCTTAATAGCCTTCCTCTTTCATCCCTTTCCTTCCTACTAATGTGAACTTTAATAACTCCACCAAACTTGGCTTTTTTGCATCATCTTGAATTTTGTGGCCTCTTTGATTGCCACATTCATATTTATCAGTCCAGTTCTTTTTTCTGGAATTCTTTTTGTTCTTCTTCTCATGTCAAAGTTTTAGGAATAGTGCAATATTTTGTCTTTTTAGGCTTTCTATCACTTTTAGAGAACTTTGGATTAGCAACTCCTAACCAGTTGGCATTAGGGTACTAGGTGTTGAAACACCCCCCCAGAACTTAATTGTTAGAGATAGGCCACAGGCAAAACTTATCCCTTTTGACTTCTTTTCTTCATCTCTAGTCTTTGATTGGTTTTCCTCAGCCTTCCATGCAATCCAAAATATATTCCCCAAACTTGTTCCCTTTTGCATTTCGGTTCTTGTCTTGGCGGGTAATTTAGGGTTCTGTTTGTAGGATTAGCTTAAAGGAGGGGATCTTGGTTTCTAATTGCTGTGTATTGAAGAAATTAGACATTACGGCTCAAAGCATGGAACTAAAGTGTATGCATTTGCATATAATGAGGGTAGGCTTGAAAAGGTTCAAACTTCCAGACAAGGTCTCTATCATTTCATGTTAGTTATTTTTGGCTAGGATTTCGCCTCGACTAATAATTTAACAAGTTCTATGACTGTGTACTATTGACTGTGAATCACCCTAGAAGATGTCCCTAATCTTTCTCAAATTGTTAAGGACTTACTGATTAGTACCCAAAAAGTGCTATTTTGAGTCCTATTTAAGATAGGTTTCGAGTGCTCTTTGCGTACTAATCATATTAATTAAGCCGGTCTGACATGTGCGGTCAGATTAGTAGTCTTGTGATTTTTGTTGTTTGAGGTTGGGTTCGTCAATTCTGGTTGGAACCTCGCCATCATATCAACAGCATCGTAGTGATGTTTTATGTTGGATCGTATGAATTCTCGTGATTTCATCAAGCGAATGAAGAAATGTCAAAATTTGGAAAGGAACCAATACAAAAATTTGGTCTGAAGCAATCGCGGGATGATACAGGATGAGGAATTTTGCTATAATATGGCGAAAATTTATGGGATTCGCGGTATTTGTAATGTGTAATTTCGTATGCAGTTAATATGATGGCGAAAGTCGCGTGCATGGCGAGGCTGATTCCGTATGTAGTTTATTATCATGGAAATTTTTTGCTATCATGGTAGAAATTTTTCGCCTTGATAGCCGAGATTCAACGATGCATAGCGAAATTGCCGCCTCTCTGTTTTTGATCCAAACGACCTCGTTTTGTGTAATTCCCATTTTGCCCTCAATGCCCAATCCATATTAATTTGGTTATTTTGGTATTTCACATCTCTTGTAAAGTATATAAATCTTGATAACATTTGTAACCTGAGCTTTATTCATACATTCAATCCATGTGACTTTTCATCCTAGGTTTCTGGAGTTTTCTCTCTTCTCTCTCTTCTTTTCTCTCATTTCTTGGCGCGAAACGAACCCTTTGAGGGTGACAAACTCAAAAGGATGTTTGGCCTAAGCCTCAACCTGAAGGGTTCTTTAGGTGGTTAATGGTGGTTGTGGTGTTCTCGGTTTAAATGAAGCGAGTCGCGCATATATGTGTTCTAAACTTTCCAAACTAGGGTTTAATGCTATTTAATGTATTTCCTTTGGTGATACTTGTCATGCTTCAGGGTTCGGTGTATTCTTAATCGTGAATACAGCGACATCATTAGATATCATTCACGAGCCATGAAAGTAGGTTAAATGCTTGGTTTTTCCTTCTTGGAACATTAAATGCTCGATGGTGTTTGGCTCAAATAAGTGTTTTAAGGGTTGGTTTTTAAGCTAAACAAAGATCCGATTTGGAAATGACTATATGTCGTTTGCCCTAATGCAAGGAAATAACGAGGACACCTTTATAACCTCATTTACCAGTGATGACCCGAGCCTTCGAGGTCTCCATTCCACGCTTTTAGTTTAAATGATTTAGGTTAACCTGGTGACAACAACTCCACACTTTTCAATGCAAATCCAAAAATCCAAATGACCTCACCATTTTGAATCATGATACAAATCATTTGTGGGATGAAAACCGTCCGTGTTCGACCCTAGACCGCTATACGCGAGTAGATTATTTCACGACGATAGGAAAATAGGAAACAAATTTTGTTGATTTCGGATCACCTATAGTGGCCACGAATCAAATGGCGCCGTTCTTGGGGATGGTGCGAAGTGCATTTATTGGTGTGGAACACTTGTATCCACAAGTCTTGGTGGTGCTTTTATATTTCTTGTCATTTCTTTTAGTTTCATTTAAAATTGATCTTTGCGGGATTGTTTTGTAGGCTTGTGTTGCTTGTTTTCTTGCGGAATATGTTCGGTGGGCTTGAATACTAACGAATGGAAGGAAGCGTCACAGTGAGTATTCGATGGAGAAATCCTAGAGCATACATGTCGATGAGGTTACGGGAACCTTCCGTGTGGTGTGATGTAGCTTTGTGGGAAATCGAGCCAGTAGCAGATTCTGTGAGAATATAGAGATGATGAATGGTACACCCTCCCTACGAGTGTTATCGACTTATGCGCCTCATCCATCCACGGTATGCCTCTTTGTCTCGTACCGACCACCACGGCCAATCTCCCGGTTGAAGCGAGCAATTTTAGACCTTGCAGCGGTGGGTGATCTTTGTGGAAGAACAAAGAAATTCAATGCCCGATTGAGTAAAAAATCCATCTTGTGGAGAACCCACGGAACAAAAATTAGATGGGCTTGAGAAGTGAAATGGATAGAAAATTGATAACTGCATTACTCCATTTCAAGGCACATGACGACTTGTTCATCGGAATACGGAAGTGCGTGACACTATTTTGGGTGAAGAAGCTGTTCGCGACCGACCAGTGAAGGAAGAACGTTAGAAGATCTGAGGCTGCGGGATCTTCCTGTTATGTGTAATATATGGGCCATGTGGAAAAGAAGAAGAAATCCTTCCCTTGTTGGTGAGGAAAGTAATGGAAAGGAAGCGGGAAGCCCCCAAAGTCCTTGACCCCAGAATAGCCCACTACCGGTGTATGATGCGCCTTCCCTGGCCTGACCAACCCCTGGGCACGCCTTGGAGGCCACATCAATTGCCTTTTTGTCTGCGAAATTCAAGAAATTAGTGGCCCTTTGTACAAGCACGCCACTACATGAAGACCTGGCGACTGCCTATTGCGTGGCACGGAGTGGATGGTTCGGTCTTCGGTTCGGGTTTGGGCACCTGAGCCTCGGCGTTCTAAAGCTCCACTTTTTGTTTTAATTTTTTGGCTTATTTTATTTTATCGTATTTATTTTGATTTCTTTAATTTTTCTTTTAGATTTCTCCCTAATTTATCAGTTAATTTTGTTTTAGATCAATTTTATTTCATGATTTTCTTATATTAATTTTTCTTGGTTATTGATGCAAATTTTGAACTGGATGAAGAAATGGGCTGTGACAGAGAAAATTGCGACCATGAGATTTTAAAGCGTGAAAATTAGACGACAAAATTTTAAACTATACATGGCGAAATTTCGCCTAATGGCGAAAATCATGTTGGATGTTCCCTCAGAAAAGACAAAACAGTGCACAGTAACTAAGAGAAAAAAAAAAAAACGTTTGTTTTTTAATTTTATTTGTATATTAAAAAATTTATTTATTTTATTTTATATATATATATATATATATATATATATATATATATATATATATGTATATATATATATACTATATATATTGTTTTTATTATTTATTTATTTTATTTTATTATTTTAATAAAAATTTATATGAAATTTCGCACACATAACTGAATTCAAATTTTTCGATATGATATTGCATTTTAATATGATGTAATTTTAAGCTATGGTGTGAAAATTTTCGCTATGCCCCTTGTTTGTCTCTGATTTTGTTTATTTCGTAATTTTTGTTGAACTACATTTTTTGGCGTTTTTAAGTACCGTTGGAAAGCTTAGAGTGTAGAATCAAATATATCTAGAAATAACATTTTAAATTATTATGAAGGTGTAATTTTAAATTCTCCAGCCCAGATCTTTTTTCTCTCTTTCTTCTCCCCTAACTTGTTCATTTAAAGCACAGCGAATTGAATAAGGTGTCGATGGAAAGCTTGCGAAGTCTCCTATCTAACAACGATCACATCTCATCAAGGAGTAACCTTCCTCCCCTAAATTTCAATCAATACATTTCAGACATTGAGATGTTTGGGTTGAGGAGGATTAGCGAAGGAAGTGGATTTTGTATTTATGTTTGTTGTATTTTGAGCAAGCCCATTTTGTGATGTTTAGTGATTGCTGCTGGGTTCCCTTTCTATAAAACGTATACTATCGACACTTGGTGGACATTTGCACCGTTCTTTTGTGTGTTGCCCTAACACGTGGTTTGAGAAAAATTGAAGCATTGTCAATTCTATTGATGTTAGATTGGTTCCATACCTAGTTAATTGGATGATCGGTTGAACTCTTGTTGCTTTGACCCTTTTCTTCCACCTTTAATAACCACACCGAGCACATTAGGTTTCAATGATAAGGGTGAAAAAGCTGTGACCTCCCCAGCGCACAATAACTTTATCTAGTGTTGTTGAATACCTTTAATAGGTTAAGGACCCCTGTGGAAAGAAGGCCAATGCGTCTTCAGAAAAAAAAAGAGAGAAGAAATAAAAAGAAAAGAAAAAGAAAAAGAAGGAAAATTGCAATGCTTTGCCTTGAAACCCAAGCACGGTCCGAGGGGTATATGGCGGAAGCCTTTAAAGCCCGGTGCCACTAAACCTTCAGCGGTTGGGGCGCCGACTTAGTGTTCGCTACGGTGGATGGTGGGTTAGCAAGTTGTAGGTGCTGGGTTAAATCATTCGGTCAGGAGTGAAACCTTTAGAGTTTGGTCGAAAGATCCTCATGGCTTGATACCCTATTCATTGGTTGGGAGTCGTCGGTTAATCCCGTTACACGGACTTTGGTGAAGTCGAACCTCGGCGTGCACCTGCGACACAAAAGAGTTGTTGAATAAGTGGGTCCACGATACGACATTTGGGTTGGTTAGCATGCTAGGTTGTGTGATGTGGGTTGAAGTGGTTCTTGGTTATTATTAGGCGATCAAACAAACACTTAGATTTTGGTGGAAGTTTCTGGTTGATTCATTGAGAAGGAAACTCTTTTGATACTCAATTTTGTATGGCATTCATTCTCTCAAGTTAGTTATTGGACAAGGCTTTGATGATTCTTACTTAGGGTTAGGCATTACTTCTTCACAACCTTTTGGTTTTTGTCTTGTAATATAATTTGTTATAGTTTTATATGGTTTTTTAAATATTTTCTTCTTGCATTGCGGGATCTAGCAATGTCGGTTGGGGGGTGTGATTAGATTTGAGTGCTATTTTTTGAACCCCTATTTTTAATAGGTTTAGGCGCTTTGTGTACCTAGTGTTATAATTAACTCAATTGACATGTTCGGGTCCCTACTATTCTTACGATCAAATTCGAGTGTTTTTGTAGTTTTATGAATTAGGCAGATATCGTGTCGATCAATCATAACAAAGTCGGGTTGATTCCATCATTTCATATGGTTTTCTATCAATTTGATAATGGAATGAAGAATTTCAAAGCTAGAAGAAATGGAATAGTGCGATGGGAATAGTAGTCGCGAGCAATGGAGCGATGGCGAGCAGTGCGAAATTATTTATCGGACATTTAGCTATGATATGAAATTTAGCTATCATAGCGAATTTATTATCATAAGCGAAAGTGCGTGCATGCGAAAATTTCAATTTTAAATTTATGCCTATATTAAACTATGATGGCAATTTTCTCTATCATAATGAATTTTTGCTATGATAGCGAAAATCAACATGCTATATGAAATTTTCTGATTTTGTTTTTATCAACGACTTCGTTTTGGTTTTTCTCGTTTCTACCCTCTCACTATAATTATTCTAGTTTGGTTATTTTGGTATTTCACATGTTTGTAAGGCTATATATAAGCCATTATAATGTCTCTTGTTGGCCAATTTTAGTTTTGGGGAAATATCTGATTTGTTTTGGCTCTCATTTCTCTCTTCTCTCTCCTCTTTCTTTCACTTTCTTGGTTGCCGAAACACCCTCCGGGATGTGACTTGGAGATGTCTTATTCACCATTTCCTCCTTGAAGTGGAAGGTTCTTTGATTCTGAGGATCGAAAGTGTGGTGGTTCCCAATTTTCATCGCGTGGGTTTTGACATTTGGTTCCCTTATTTTCAACTCTAGGTTTAAAGCTTTTGATGTACTCTTTGTGATACTTGCCAGCTTTTAGGGTTCGATTAATGTTCTTGGCTTTTGGAGTACAACGTGTCGATTAGTTGTTGCCATTTACGGGCCGCGGGAGTAGGTTAAGGGTTATATTTTCCTTTTGATGCATCCTCTTTGATCAATACTTGGTAATCTTTTAGGGTTCAGTGGATGCTTATTATTAGATCCATTGAGATTCATTAGTTGCCCTTTACGAGTCATTGTAGGATGAGTCAAGATAGATTTTCCTTGAGAACCATAAATGCTAAATAAATGCTTTATCAAGGAAAATTATTAGGGTTTAGTTTTAAAGCTAAATGGTCGATTCGGAGATGACTATGTCATCCTCCGTGTACGAAATGAACGGGGACCTCGTTTGCCTTGGGACTAAAACGGTAGCCCGATGGCAAAGGTTCTTTCTTATTTTCTTCATTTTTATTTTCAGCTATGAGCCTGACCCCTGTTTTATCACCTGTAAAATCCAAATCAAATTCACCATTTTGACTTCACTTAAATCATTTGTACGAAGAAAACCCATCCTGTGTTCGACCACTAGGCCGTATCTTTGCGTGCAGGAGGAACTTAGGATACAAATTTTGTTGATTAGGATCACCTAGTGGCCTGAATCAAATGGCGTGGATTCTTGAGGAAGTCGAGTTTTCAGCATTGCATCCTCTGATTTTATTCAGTATGAAATAAGGTGTAACGGATCTGTTTAGGTTGGTCATGAGTTTAAAGGCCACAGCGATAGCTTGGTTGGGAGGAATAACTTTGCAACTTATTGGTTCAAGCGGATTCTGTCGCTCATAGATCTAGGTGGAAGTTCAGTTGACTTCATGGAGGTGATGTTGCCCTCGAACTTGGTCTATATGGCATTTGTTCTCTCATGATGGTATTTGTACAAAGTCTAAGTTTTCATACTAAGGTAAGCCTCATATACACACCCCAGATAACCATACCACTTTTTACCACTTCTGACATACATACCCTTGATTGTTTGCATTGCTAAGGGACTAGCAGTAATGGGTTGGGGGTGTGATTAGTACCCGAAAGTGCTATTTTGAAGTCCATTTGAATGGGTTTAGTGCTCTTTGCGTCTTAATCATATTAATTAAGCCCGATTGACATGTCACGGTTCGGTCATTACTACTGATTTTGTTTAGTTGTTTTTAGTAGTTTTCGCGAGTTCAGGAACCTCATCATCATATCAGCTTGACATCGTAATTGCGATGTTTTATCTTGGATCGTATGAATTCTCGATTTCATCAAGCGGGATGAAGAAATGTCAAGTGGAAAGGAACGAATACAAAAATCTGGTGCGGAGGCAATGCGGGAGGCGATGCGGGAGCGAATTTGTATGTGGCATAGCGAAGTTTCGAGATTGCGAAAATTTCGCGTGGTATGAATTTCGCAATCCCACTGCGAAAATTTCGCTATGCCTGATTTTTCGCTATGATGAGAAAATTAGCTATCATGGCGAAAGTCGCGTGCATAAGCGAAAATTTAATTTCGCTATGCCTCAGTTTCTCTATGATAGCGAAAATTAACTATCATGAAATTTTGCTATGATAGCGAATTCCCGCGTATGCGAGAGTGCGCCCTGTTTTGATCCAAACGACCCCGTTTATGTAATTCCCATTTTACCCTCAATGTAATCATATTATTTGGATTATTTGGTATTTCATCTCTTGTAAGGCTATATAAGAAGCCCTTGATAACATTTTGTAACCCTAACTTTGGCTAACTGTTCAATCCACGCAGCTTTTCATCTAGGTTTACAGTTTTCTCTCTTCTCTCTCTTCTTTCTCTCATTTTCTTGGCTGCCAAACAAACCTTTTGAGGATGACAACTCAAAGGATGTTTGGCTAAGCCTCAAAGCCTTGAAGAGGAGGGTTTCTAGGTTGGTTAATGGTGGTTGGCAGGTGTTCCTCAGTTTTAAATGAAGCGGTCTTGCATATATGTGTTCAAACTTTCCAAACTAGGGTTTGTATGCTATTTAATGTATTTCCTTTAATTGATACTTGTCATGCTTCGAGGGTTCGGTGTATTCTTAATGGTAGGCTCTGCTTGACATCCATTAGATGTCATTTACGAGCCGAAGTAGGTTCAAATGCTTGGATTTTCAAGCTATTTGGAACATTAAATGCTCGAGTAGGTGTTTTTGGCTCAAATAAGTGTTTTAGGGTTGGTTTAAAACTAAACAAAGATCAGTTTTGGAAATGACTAAATGTCATTTGCCTTGCCCTAATGCGAAATAACCGAGGGCGCCTTTATTACCTCATTTACCAAGCTAGTGACCCAAGCCTTCAAGGTCTCCATTCCCACACTTTAGTTTAAAAATTTGTTTCAGTTAACCTAGTGACAACAACTCCCACACTTTTCAATGCAAATCCAAAAGTCCAAATGAAAGCCTCACCATTTTGAATCATGATACAAATCATTTGTGGGATGAAAACCCATCCTCGTGTTCGACCCTAGACCGCTATACTGCAGTAGCTTGACTACGACGTGTAGGAGGAAAATAAACAAATTTTGTTGATTCCGGGATCACCTGCAGTGCACGAATCCTTACTTGACCATGTGTATTGTTTTCAAGATTTTAACTTAGCTATTTACACAGTTGAGCATCTTATTTGTTCTTTCAATTATGTGCTTCTTCCCAATTCTGCAATTTCAACTTAATTCAAACTAAAACTGCAACTTCTTATTTCAGTTCAATGAAACCTACTCCAATTTTTGTCATAATGTTCTTTGGATTTTATCAGTGGTTGTTGTGCTATTTACCATTAAAAGCTTTAATACAATAATCATTCCCGTTCGAACAAGCAAGAATAACCTGTCAACCAAAGTCACTCCAATCGAATCAATGCATCCAAAAACAATTCACATTTCCTCAAACTTATTCAACCACCTAATCCCAGTTAAGCAGTTTAACAACATTATGTTCTAATTGCAACATTATTGAGAGCAACAAAACCAAATTGTCAGATCAGAAAAGTAAATCACAAGACACTTTCAATGAACTATACTGGGCTTTTATTAATGGTGAAGACAGACTACAATTTGAGAAGGGGAAAAAAGAAGAATTTGTGAGCATTCACTTTCTTCTCTTATAGGATTTGGTAGGTATGATATTGGGAGGATCAATGTCAAAGCTTTCAAAACAAGGAGGAAATTTTGGAAATGTGATATCTGGTCTTATCTTGTCAGTGGGTTCTTCCTTTCTAGATTTGCATATATCATTTGTGAACTCCACCAGAGTGATCAAACGATCTTGATTTTGACCCATTTTATTCACTGTTCTCTCAAGCTCAGAAATATAACCTAGCATATTTAATAATTAGTATTGATCAAATCAGCTCTCATGCCAGATTTTCCTCCTATATACATCATTGTCCTCCAACTCCTTGTCTCTTTCCTTCATTAACCTCCCAAATTCCTTGAATTGCTCTCTATAAAGATACTTGAAAGCTTCTATTTTCTTCAGCATATTGCCTTCCATTTTTGCTTCTCTCTTCCTTAGAATTGTCAGTAATTTTGCATCTCTTTTGAATTGATTGTTATAGAAGGCTTCTAAGTTGGCTTTCATCTTTTCTCTTGATTCCTCCTCCCTCATTTTCATCTCTTTCTTCCATTCTTCTTCTCTTTGTTTCAAGTTCTGTTCCCATTGTTGTTCCTTTCTTTTAAAATCAGCTTCCATGCATTCTTCTTTGATTTGCTGTTGTCTCTCCCACTTCTTCTCTCTCTCTTCCATTTCTTTCTTCATTGATATTAACATCTCGAGTTTCGGTTCCTTCATTCCTTCTGGAACTTTCTACAGGCTTAGGGAAATTCTCTCTCATATCTGGGTATAAATGACTCAATGGACTCATTCTACAGTGCATCTCTTCTTCTTCTGCTGGAGGAGTTTGTTCTGGGAAAATTTCGATTTCCTTATTATCATTTCCTCTTACTGGCTCTGCTTCTACCTCTATAATCCCCTTTTGCTTTTTATTTCTGGGCCCCTTTGTTACCGTAGTCAGGGTTAGAGGAGAAACCTGAGGGCATACCTCTTCTTCTTCCCATGATCCCTTCACTTTAGCAAGGATGCATAGTTGGCTGATGGTTGCTAGGTGGGGGATCAGTCCTCTTTTGTTGCTCAAATGGTATCCCTTGATGGAGCCTTCAATTAAACTTCCCACATTAATTTTATATCCCTTCAAAAGGGCATATAAAATTATGGCTTCCTGCTCCCTGACTGAGCACAGATGCTTAGTTGGAATTATAACAGAGGCTATGAAGTAGAACCAAACCTTTGCCTCTTCTGTTGATAGCATGGTGTGGGTTCTTCTTTGTCGCCTCCCACTTTCCTTCTCCAGCAGTTAGCAGATTTATGATTTTTCCATGGTCTGGGTCTTTAACTAACTTCTTGAATTTTGAACCATGCCCAGGTTAACCGGTTGAAAGACAGTTAATTCTGATGTTCGAAAGGAACCCATTACTCCTCGAGCGATATCTTGGAGTCCTCCGTCCACTACCATGGCCCCATAGAACTTGCTATAGCAGAGAAACCAGGCGCCTTATGCGTACAGAAGAATTCCTTGCCCTTCTTTTCTATTATTTCTGCAAAAGGGGAATTAAGCTTTCCAAACCCCCTTTCGTTGATGAAGCCTTTTTTAGCCATTTGATTGTTCCATAAAGCTTGAGCTTCTGCAGAGATGAAGTCTTTTTCGCTTTATGTTTCATTTTCTTCTATATGCCTCATTGTTCTCTGTATTTTTGCTGCCTTTTCTTCATCAGCTGGTTCTTCTACTTCAGGTTGGGCTTCTGGTTCTGCATTTGCGATTGTCTCAGGTTGAGGTTCCAAGTAAACCTCTTCTTCCTTATGAGCGTATTCATTCATTATCTCATTGATTATCTCATTAAGATTCGGAACAAGGTTCTAGTTTTCTGCCATGAGTGAGAATTTGGAGTTGAGCTTTTTAGGAAACTGGATCTAGGGTTTTGGTATTCGAAGAGAGAAAAAGAATGAGTAGTTGGGTGAGGATGGGACTGGATTGAAGTTTTGGAACAAAATTTGCTATTCAGTTTTAGCCTTTATGATGGATGGGCTCAATGTTATCATTGTCTTATGGAATGTCCTTGTAACACCCCAAATTATACCCTAACGGTTTGATAACATGTTTAGGGTATAATAAAAGTAATAGTATATTTGTCCGAAATAAAATAAAGATAAAATAAAATAAGTAAGAACGTGGAATTATCGATAGTTAAGGGTAAATTACTAAGATTACATTCGGGACCTAAAGTCATTAATTTAATAAGTTCATATGCCAAAGTAAATAATACATAAGTTAAATCAAGAGTAATAGAGAGTTGGAGGACAGAGTAATAAAATAAAGATATTAGAATGAAATAAGGATGAAAATTGTGGAAGAGACAAGTGGCTTAAAGGAAAGAGGAGGAAGTTTCCTCCTTTGGCCGGAAAGTGAAATAAAGGGATAAGACGAAATAAATATCTCATTTGGTCTTGGAAAGGCTTGACGAGGATAGAGGACGGGATATCCACATCGCGAGCGGCCGACTCGGGAGATAGGTGCTCACCGCACTGCTTCCGCAATCTCTGATGTTTTGTATTAGAAAAAAAAATGTACATGTATAAGTAAATGGGACTCGGTATATGTGTATAGATTTTGATGGACACCACTCTAGTGGTAGTTCTTTTTGTAAATGAAAATGATTTTGTTATTACGAAATTGTTTGTATAACCATAGGTACAGTTCAGCTCTTAGAAGAACAAGTCAATGAGTCCCGGTATATGGTCTCGCGCCTTCGGTTTCGGTTTGGATCCGCTGATGAGATTCGGATCGAGGGATGGGGCGTGGCGAGTTGAGTGGTATCGAGCGGTATATCGAGCATCGACACATGAAACACATCGTGTAATTTGGCCAACTTCCGGAGGATTACTGTCGATAAACCACAGGGCCAAAACGTTCATTGATGTATTTCTGATTACTAGAAGGACTCACTTCAAATTCCACTTTATTTCTTGCAAACCCATTCTAAGGTCCCAAATTTAGCTGCATATGATCAAAAATAGGGGAATTTTCTTGGTTGACTTGCAACTAGACCCTTTCCAAAATATGGATCCTTGAGCTCTTCCCCCTTAAAAAAATTTCGTCCTGAAATTCATACACGATTCGAAGAGCATACACGGCGGGCGGTAGACTGACCTGGTTGAGCTTGTTACAACACCTCGGTATGACACCCGATATCCTCCTCAGGTATATGAATGTGTTCTTGACTTAATGGGCTCATAGAGTCGAGAACACCGGATCAGTTCGGACGGAGTTATGACCTTCAGTTGGAGGTCATACGTAGTCAACCCTAGACGAGTGACACGAGAAGCTGGACGAGCTGACCTGACCTGGATGAGCTTGATGCATCCATATCGACTGGCATCTAATATCTTCCTCGAGCGTATCGATGTATTCTTGACTCAATGGGCTTTCCATAGAGTCGAGAACACCGAATCGAAGTTCGGACGAAGGAGATATGACCTTAGAAGGAATTTGTACGATGAGAGTACAACGCCTTCGGGTATATAGACATGCTTGTTTCACACCCACCCCGGTGAAATCTGGCGCCTTCGGGCCCTTATAGTTTCTGTATCCACTTCAGGTTTATCTGAGACATGAAACATAAAGTGACAAGTAATGCAAATGAAATCTGGAGAATAAATGACATGATATGAGAAGCATAGCACTGCTATGCGATGATAGTATGCAGTTACAAGAACAAAGTAAAGTACAAGATGACATGAAAGTATATGGGATGATAAATGAAAACTTGTTATGAAAGTATATATATGAGAAATGATAAGAATACGTAAATGTTATGTGATTATATGCATTTGTATAGAAGTGTGGTGACCCTTAATGGGGTCATCCATGTATTAATTCCCACTAAGCGTGAAACAGCACGGGTGTTCAATCCATGTAAGTACAGAAGAAACCCGGAGGATCGGGCTGATCCACGTCAGCGGTCAAGGCCACACATCAATAGGTGCTTGGAAGACCTTTAGGTCTATTTTGTATATGAAATTTTGTAAACCAATGTAAATATTGTAAATGTTGAACTTCATATATGGAGCTTGTATATATTTTGTAATCATTTGCTATAAGTATATCTAAGTTAATTGTTTAACATTATATGAATGAACTAACTTATAGTTTATACGTGAAGAAAAAAAGAAAAAAAGAAAAAAAAAAAGAATGACCCCTCACTTGACATCCTATGCCGAGTTGGGGCGTCACAGTCGCAACATTAATGCCTAGGTCACAACACTAATTACTAACAATAAATTTCCGATTTAATGTTGCGATGCTAAATCAGGGTTAAAACCTAAATTTGTTAAGGTTTAGACAGTGCAGTCGCGACTATGGGTGTCGCGACAGAAATATGTTGACAATAAAATTGATGTCACAACATGCCTTTCTCTTTCTTCAGTCATTCCTGGTCGCAACCTAATTTCTACTGTCGCGACATCGTGTCTTACACTAGTCATTTAGGTTCACATATGCTGTTGCGTCCTATAAATTAATGTTGCGACCTTAGTTTGTTTTTGACAATAAGGCTTTTGTTGCAACACAAAATTTTCTTAGTTCTCATGTTATTAGTGCAGAACCTTGTCGCGACCTCAAAAGTCTATTGCGACCAAGAAATTTTCTAGGTCTCCATAAACAATTCACATTTAAATAAGATCACTTGAGACGTCAATTTAGTCGAGAACAATTGTGTTCAACGTTCAAATATTCCTTGGTCGACTCATCAGAACATCAGATTCAATATTGAATTGAAAATTCCAATTCCCCCAAACTTCAATCATGTATTCTCTAAAATAAATATTAATCAGCGAGCATAATAATTCTCCTTTTTGTCTTGTGTGCATTTTGTAAGCAGTAAGTTCGGACTCCATTTTTGTTTATACCCTTGTTGACTTGTAAAAATACCAAAAAGCTTAAAAAGCAAAAATACCATTTCAAACAATTTAATTGACTATAAAACATAAAAATAAACTATTGTATGGGTTGCCTCCCACAAGCTGCTCAGTTTTGAGTCCTTAGCTGGACTTGCTGCTATGATTATCTTGTTTCAGCAAATTCTTTAACTCAAAACTTAGAATCAGCCTTCAATTATCTTCCCTCCAAGGTAATGCTTTAATCTCTGACCATTCACTTTGAATTCTTCTCCAATATTAGTTTTTCAATATCCTTTGCTCCAAGGTTGTACTCCGCGCTGTATAGGGACCCTCCATTTGATCCGGTTTTCTGGAAGCAGTTTGGTCCCAGGGATTGAATAACGGGACGATCTCACACTTAGAAATTCCTTCCTCGGAATTTTTGTAAGTGCGGCATTATCACTTAAGCCATTTCGGCTCTTCTAATTCATTTAGTTGGGTAATCTTTCTTCATAGCAGCCTTGAAATCAAATTCAATTTCTTGATTGCCCACATTGCTTTGTATTCCAATTCAAGAGGGAGGTGACAGGGTTTACCAAAACCAATTATGCATGGGGACATTCCAATGGGAGTTTTATATGCAGTTTTGTAAGCTCACAATGCATCATCAAGATTTAGATACCAATCTCTTATGTTGGAACTTGCAGTCTTTTCAAGAATTTTCTTGATCTCCCTATTGGAAATTTCAGCTTGCCTATTTTTTTGAGGATGATAAGCTAAACTCATTATGTGTTTGATTCCATACATGCTCATGAGTTTCTCTAACACTTTGTTTGCAAAATGGCTACCTCCATCACTTATGATAGTTCTGGGTGCCCCAAATCTGCTTAAAATATTTCTCTGTAAGAATCCCACAACTGTATTAGCATCATTTTTGGGACAAGCTATCGCTTCCACCTATTTGGATACATAATCCACAGCTAAGAGTATGTACAGATTTCCAAATGAAGATGGAAATGGTCCCATCATGAAATCTATTCCCCACACATCAAATAACTACACCACCAAGATACCTTGTAAGGGCATTTCATGTCTTGTGCTGATACTTCCCTTTCTTTGGCATTGATCACAAAGTTTCACCCATTCAAAACAGTCTTTGAATATGGTAGGCCAATAAAACCCTGATTGTAGAATTTTATGGGCAGTTTTGTCTCTAGCAAAATGTCCTCCATATGGTGATGCAAGACACTCATATAAGATTCTTCCTTGTTCACTTTCTGGCACAAACCTCTTGATTATTATATCAGCTCCTCTTTTGCATAACAGTGGGTCATCCCATATATAAAACCTGCTGTCAGTCCTCAACTTCTTTCTCTATTGGTAGCTAAATTCTGGTGGCATAACTCCATAAGCTAGAAAATTGACAATGTTAGCATACTAGGGTGATTGGAATGACAACTGGAATAATTGCTCATCTGGAAAATTTTCTGCTAATTATGTTCCCTCTTCTTTACGATAGTCTTTCAGATTCTTGATAGAGTGATCAGCTATCATTATCACAGCCCTTCTTGTCCTTGATCTCTGGATCAAATTCTTCTGACCAACCAAATACCCATCTGATCGGTCTTGGCTTAGCTTCTTTGTTGCCATCAAATATTTAGTCTGCAGCGCATGATCCCGGTATGGATAATGACATGGGATCCCAATATATAGGGCTGGAATTTTTCACATGCAAATACCATGGCCAACATCTCTTTTTCAGTAGTTGAGTAGTTCTCTTGAGCTTCATTGAGTTTCTTGGCATAGTATATAGCTCACAAACATCTTGTCGGTTTTCACATCCCAATCTGACTCCCATTGCATAATCATTGGCATCACACATAATCTCAAATTCCTTAGTCCAGTCTGATTTTGCCATGATGGGAGCTTCAACTAATCTGGATCTGATATCTTCAAATGAAGATTGGCAGGACTCATCAAAATTAAACTTAGCATCCTTTTCCAGTAATCTACATAATGGTCTTGCAATTTTTGAGAAGTTTATGATAAATCTTCTATAGAAACCAACATGTCCCAAGAAACTTCTTATTCCCTTGACTGTTGTAGGTGGTAAAAGAGTTTTTATGATGGAAACTTTTGCTTGGTCCACTTCCAGCCCTGCTAAAGAAATTATGTGCCCAAGGACAATGCCTTATGTTACCATAAAATGACAATTTTCCCAATTCAAAGCTAAATTCTTGTCCTGGCACCTATGAAGTGCTGTCCCCAAAATTTTCAGACAATGTTCAAAATTGGATCCATAGGTGTGAGTCGTCCATGAATATCTCGCAACCTCATTTGCCCGAATCTGAGAACATAGACATCATGCATATTTGAAATGTAGCAGGAGCATTGCATAACCCAAATGTCATTCTTCTAAAAGCAAATGTATCATAAGGGCATGTGAAAGTGGTTTTCTCCTTGTCCTTAGGTGCAATAACAATTTAGTTATATTTAGAATATCCATCAACGAAGTGAGGTGTCACCTTCAACCTGTCAACATTTGATCAATGAAAGGCAGGAAAATGATCTTTCCTGGTTGCGGTATTGATTTTACGTAATCTATACACACCCTCCATCTTATCACAGTTATTGTAGGAATCGGTTCATTCCTTTCATTTCTGATCACAGTGAATCCACCCTTCTTAGGAACCACATGAACTAGGCTCACCCAAGAGCTATATGATATTGCATAAATGAAGCCTGCATTTAACTATTTCAACACTTCCTTCCTTACAACATCTTTCATTACTGGATTTAGTCTCCTTTGGTGTTCAATTGAAGTCTTTGCATTATCTTCTAGCAGAATTTTGTGCATGCAAATAGAAGGACTGATACCTTTAAGATCTTCAATTGACCAAGCAATTACTTCCTTGTATTTCCTTAAGATCTTTAACAGTTTCTGTTATTCATTCTCAGTCAATGCAGTAGATATAATCACTGGTTTTGTGTTTTTTGGTTCTAAGAAAGCATATTTCAGATGACTAGGCAATTCTTTCAATATCAACCCTTCTGCACTGGTTTCTTGCTCAGTTTCTTTCTTTTCCCTATTGCATAAATTTTCTGTACTTTTTCATTCAAATTCAAGATTGTTTCTGTGTTTTGCAAACTGGAATGCATCAATTCATAATCAACACTCTTAAGATCTTGGAAATTCATCTCATTTTCAATGATAGAATGCTGAATGTTACAATAAGAGTTTAGTTTTAGACTGACTGGACTAAAGTTTTCTACAACCATACAATTTTCTTTATCAGCATTAGACTGTGTCAAGCTTTTCTTGAGGTTCAAGTGCACTGCTTCATTTCCCACTCTCAGGGTCAGCTCACCTTTTTTTACATCAACCAGAGCAACTCCAGTTGCTAAGAAAGGTCTTCCTAACAATAAAGGAACCTGTGTGTCTACTTCCATTTTCATGACAACAAAATCAATAGGGAAAATGAATTTCCCTACCTTGACCAGCACATCCTCAAGGACTCCTTTTGGTTGTGCCATTGACCTATCAGCCATTTGCAGTGTAATTCTTTGTTGGGTAAGTTCCCAGGCTTCGACCTTTGTACCGATAAGTGTCGAGTTGATCTTGGTACGAGTCACATAAAGCTTTCTTGAATTCATATTTCCCAATTGTGTAGGGAATGGTAAAACTGCCAGGGTCTTTCATCTTAGTTGGTAGGCTCTTCTGAATAATTGCACTGCATGTTGCATTTAGGCTCACCACTCCTTCCTCAGCATTTTTCTTATTTTTGCCGTGTCCTTGATTGGCATGGTTGACATTGGTTTATTACCTCTGCAAAGGGAATGTTAATTTCTATCTTCTTAAAAATCTCCATGAATTTAGAAAATTGTTCCTCATTTTTTGCCTTCTGAAGCCTTTGTGGGAATGGGATAGTAGGCATGTAGTCTTTCACCTTCTCTTTCTATTTTTGTTCCTGATTTCCGTGCTTTGCTTGGTTGCGATTCAGTTTGGAGTCAACTCTGAGGCCTTTTTCTATTCTCTCTTCCAGTTTCTTCCTCTTCTTCTTTTTCAGTATTTTCTTTCTTTTCTGTTCTGCTATTGCTCAATTCCTTATCACTCCTCAGTTGGACTACCATGCATTCCCTTGGATTCTTCTAGGTGTCACTAGGGACAACATCCTTGTTCTTGAGTGAAGCATTAGTGTTTGGTTGAAAAATTTATGTGTTGGATTTAAAAGTTTCCAACTTAGCAAATTTTTGTTCTTGGTGGTTTAGCAGCTTTTTGTTGTCCCCTATGAACTGCAACATTCGTTCCTCAAAGGACTGAGTCATCTTTTGACCTTGATATTCATTTCTGTTCTCTCCTTGCTGTTGCTGCTGCTGGAACCTTGGTGGATTATATCCTTTGTTGCAGAAAACCTTTGTCTTGGGCTACATTGATGCTTCTCCACCAAATGAAGTTCTCATGGCCTTAGTCTTCAATTGTGTAGTGTGTAGGCAAGTTGGGGTTAGGCTTGAATGGTAGCTTCTCCGTTCATTCAAATAATTAGCCTCCTCCAACTTGATGGGGATCCTCATCGATTGGTCCCTCGGCACTTCTTCGATTCCATCTCTTCCGCATTGCTCAATTTCGCAGACATCGAGGCATTCTTTTCTCTTGATTCCCCAACTTGTGCATTATTGCATCAAGTTTTGCTTCCATTGCAGTCATTTTATTCAACTCATCAACCCCACTCCCCTTTGTTCTGTTGTTGTTCCATGAAGATTAAGATGGAGCTTTCATGTTGCATTTGGCTAGGTCTTCTATCAGCTGCTTTGCTTTCTCTGCACTTCTTCTCTTAAATGCCCCTCAACAAGCTGCATCTATGATACCATAGGGTATCATTCGAGTGGTAGACAATATCCATTAGGTCTTCGGGTTTATGCCATGCATAGGGACCTCTTCAACAACCTTTGTACCTTTCCCACTGACAGTATATAGCTTTCATCCTCCCTGTTTGAACCATGATGATCTCCTTCTTCTTTCTATTGTGGTGAAGGGGGAAAAATCTCTCTGAGTAGCCTCTACCAACTCTTCCCATGTATTAAATGAGCCATATGACAATGATTCATACCATGTGGCTGCAATATCTCTTAGGAAAAGGGAAAGAGATGTAGTTTGATCACCTCCCCAGTCTCTGCCGTTTAATTTAAGCGTGTTGGCCATCTGGGAATGCGCCCGTGTGTATCGTTAGGATCTTCGGTAGGGTGGCCTATAAGTGGTCCCATTGCACCATGGTGATCAGTGCTGGTTTCAACTCAAAATTATTAGCCTCTATAGCTGGTTGTCTAACTACTGAATATTCTTCTTGAATAATTGGTCTCCAAAAATCCTCCATTGTAACTTGCATCGGAGGCCTTTTTGCTACTGTTTCTTGTTCAATTGTCTGACCCATTCTTTCATATCCGCGAATTCTTTGTTTTACGCGCCCGGCCTTCTTAAATTCCTGAATGTTCTTTCCAATTCAGTGTCTAAGGGAAACAGATCTGATTCTGGTTTCCTGTGCATGAAATAACTACAGGAAACATATTGAGAATAATTAAGGCTTGATGGTATTAAATCATATATCCTTCAAGCTCTCTAAAAGATCATTAGCTTATCGACCCTTTCTTTATCAAAGCTTGTTTTGTGAATTTCTTTTATGAAATAAGAAAAATGTACAAATTAGCATTTCTCTCTTTTGTCAGAATATTAATTTATTCAAATCCTTTCAAT
Organism: Tetrastigma voinierianum; assembly: GCA_016808115.1. NCBI lineage: Eukaryota > Viridiplantae > Streptophyta > Magnoliopsida > Vitales > Vitaceae > Tetrastigma > Tetrastigma voinierianum. Next base: position 87,389 of record JAEQBH010005914.1, on the reverse strand, counting down.
TCCCGGCAACGACGCCGTAAAACTTGTTTGCCTTTTGTTAAATATAGACGAAACCCCTCAATTTAACACTTATACAGGAACCTTACAATTTTCCTGTAGCTATGTCAATTTGGAATGGAGTTGCATAAAAATGAATAAAACTGATTTTATGTTCTGGAATTATAAATGGGTTTAGTATATGACACTGCAAGTGCACAGGTCATACAAGTAGTAAAAAATGGATACAAGTCCAGATATCATTACCATAGAGATTGACAAGACTTTTTAAATTCAACTACCCCAACTACTCAAGATCCATACTATTTGAACCTTCATAATACAATTTATCAACTAGAACTTAAAGGATAATTGTCCTGAAGAATGCATCTACAAGCAAGGAAATTAAAAATAGAACAAATAAAACGATGTAAACTAAAATAAATTGGACTTAATCAATTCTCCATAAAATTGAACACTAACAAGGAGATACCGTGAAACAGTCAATTTCTGCATTGTATCCCATTAAGACTCTATCTTGAATTTGGATCTGGATTTGTCAAAGAGGCCTGATAATACAGTTTGGATTTCTCCCTTAATTCACCACTTAGAGATCCCTGCTTCTCTCGAAGACATGGATCTAATCAATTACTTGTATTATGATCATTCTTTATAAGATATGGGTATTTTTTCTTTTTCAATACTTCATACCCATTTCTTAAGATTGCAGATTTCTTGCTTCCCCAACACAGGTCAGAAATCTCTACAAATGATTGATGACTCTTTCTTTAAATTTGGTGACTTTCCTTCCTTGATTAGATCTCAGCTAACATAGGATTGAGGTCCTTCCATTGTATTAAGGTGAGATATCTGATTATTTAAATTGATAAATAATCCCCTTCAACTTCAACTATGAGTGAAATGGAAATTTATCTAAGTGAACTCTCGTAACTCGCAGTTCTTCAATGGTACCTAACATACCCACCAACCTAATGTTCCAAGCTCTCGTGAATCTCCATCTCTGCGGTCACCTGTGAGGGCCTCCCGAAATTAGAGCAGATACAACTCGAAGGGTACTGAGTACTACTATTGGGAACAAATCAATTTAAGAACAACATCAATCAAATAACCCCAATTCCAAAATTTCTCTTTAATTTATGCGTAAAAGACTATAACTAACAATAAATCCAAACTAGTGGAAGTTCTGTGCTTATCAAAACCGCATCACAATGATAATGGAGCATCACCAAGTACACCTGTGCCAGAGAGTTGCAATAAATTGATAAGAAACGAATTTCAGAATTGGTCTGGATTCCATTAATTTTAGGCAGTAATTGGAAAAGAGAATGAAAAATTAAATCTAGCTTCAACATTCTGAACAGATTACTGGTTTAGATCTAGAAAAGAAAAGAAAAGAAAAGAAAAGAAAAGACAAAAATCTACTCTAAAATTATACAATTGAGTCTTTTTCTTTCCCCAGTTTTTCGATTTTTCGAAAAAGCCCATTTTTCTTGTAAAAGGTACGCCTATTTTATACACCTCCAGCTATTGGGCCTGATTCCAAGGCTCCAGGTGGATTTCCTCAATTTTAATGGCCCAACTTGCTGTTCAGGTCGCGACCTCATAAGCTTGTCACGACTTGTTGAGGTCCGTTGTGTCCTTTGGAGCTCATTTGCACTTTTCGTTTTGCTTTTAAAATATTGAGTCATGACCTAATGTCCTTTGTCACGACATTGTTCTTTGCAGTTTTCTTCAGTTGGTTGTCGTGACATGAATTCCTTGTTGCGACTACCCCTTGACTTTTTTGTTTTGTCATGTGTGTCACGACTTGGAAATCCCATTGTCCCGCTTTACTAGCATTTTCCGAGAATCATCATGTCAGAGTCAGCGACCAATTGCCGTGGTCGTGGACTATGTTTAGCTGCCGCACGATGACCTTTATCGCGACTTCACATTTTCTTATTTCACATTTGTGTCGCGACCAAGTCCATGTCATACCTTTTCTTCCTTGTTGAGTTATGTGTCCTGACCAAATTTCTTTGTCGCAACACCATTTCTGTTGCTAGCCACTTTGATTCTCATCGAGACAACTTTTTCTGGTCTCCAAGTGTTTGTGTCGCGACAACCATTTCATGTCGTGACCTGGACGTCTTTCCTTTCTTGAATTACGTATTTGCTGATACGAATTATAATTTCTTTGTTGCAATTGATCCTTGATGCGCTAGCCTCCCTTTCATGTTCTGCGACATCATTTCTTGTTTATTATGCAAATTAACGACTCAGCTGTTGATCTGTTTGTTTTCTTATTGTGACATGGGGTGGGTTGCGACGAGTCGTTTCTTTTCTTTGCAATTCTATCGGCGACCTCGGCGAGCATGTCCTGACCCAGTTCTTTCTTCGATCTTATCGCAACCTCATTTTTTAGTCACAATAGTTTCTACTCAATTGTTCAGCTCATTTTAATGTCACGACATGAAGTCCTTGTCATGACCTCGTGTGTCTTCCCGACTTATATTTTGTTGCAACATCGATTTTATAGAGCTTGTCATCTCATCCAAATACATCCGACTGTATACGCGTATAATTATACATTGCTGGGCCACACAGTTCAATCTTTTTCGATTAATCGCGACCTCGATTCTACGGCCGTGACTTCATTTGTTTTCATCTTAAATTTTTCTCTCTGCGATCAAGGATGTCGTGACACGATACTGAAGCAACTGACTCTTATAGAGTTGTCCTGACATTATCAGTCGAGGTTAACAGCTGCAGTGATGATTCGCCATGTGACCTCGATTGTACATTTGCAACCTAGCGCAGCCATTTATCTCGTTTTCTTTTGGATTCTTCACTGGAGTGCAGCTTCTTACATAAATATGCGAAATATAAATTTGTTAGTAGAGAATCTCCCATATTTACGCATAAAAATAAGTAGTTACATTGTAACACTAATAAGAAAAATGGATTAAAAATCAATGAGTTTTTGACTCATCAATAGTGACATATTTGTGATGGATTAGGGGTTGGTGACAAGGAAGTTTGACCCAAGAACGAGATTCTGAGGATAGAAATCGAAGAGCGACAACCTTTTTAGGTTTGTTCTTCACACTTCTTCCTTGTTTCGGTTTTGTGTTTTTTTGACAAAATAAATTTAAAAAGTTTTATATGAATATGCATGTGTGCTTCGTTTAAGCCATAAATGAATTGGTTTGTTCTCCACTTCTTTTTCTCTATTTCCAAATGTTTGAGAAGGATTATGAAATAAGTGGATTTAATATTGAAATGGATTACGATAAATTGTGGTTGTTTAAATTGATTTGTCCTGACTAATTGTGAGAAATACTTACTAAGGAAAATTGCATGAGTATTGGAAACCAAGTATTTGGATATAAATGTATATACACTGTGTAAATTTACTAAGAATGATTTGAGCACCCTTAAAGAATGTTAACCACATTAAATTGAGTTAGGATGATTGGTATACCCGATAAGGGTCGAATGAAGTAATGCTGACGTAATGATGTGTCACAATATGTCACTGATCCAGCCTAACTAGATGATTCAGAGTGTCACTAAATGATTTAATTAATAAATAATAGCCCAATGGACCACTGTGTTATAAAACTTTTTTTATTTCAGAGGATCGGCTCACCTAAATGATTCTGGTCACATTGTTATCCATAAATTCTGAATAATGTGTTAAATTCGCTTTTTATGCAAATGAAAAGAATTGTGAAATGCATGATTTAAGTTTAATTGATTATTGTATAAAGTATATTTTGAATGATCAATAAACTGTAAATGAATGTATATGAAATGAATATATATCGTATTGCAAATGATCATTCGTAAAGTGGCAATATTTGTTTTTAAAACAAACACTGATTTAAACTAATGGAAGAGAGTATATAGAATCATCAGCTGAAAATAATAGCAATTGTTTTTATCATCGTATCGAGTAGAAAGGTGCAGGATCCAAGATCAGCCTGTGCAAAGTCACCACCAAACAGAGTTATATATAAATACTGGTCCCTATGCATATAATTTCTTAGCCCATGATATTTTTTATAATATTTTACATCGAATCCAGACAAAGTTCTGCAAGAAGATCATATATTTTTTTTTTAATATATCTTTTTATATGAAATGCATTTTATATATCAGGATAAACTGTAGAACTCTATAACATTTAGTAATTGTATTTGAAAATAATACGAATGCCAATTTCCATATAATATGCTATCCATGAATAAATATAAATTCCATTTAAATCATGAATATATATTTTCGTTTATCAAAGCTTACAAAGCAAATTGTTATAGTTGGCAAGGTTTACATTTTTAAGTGGGTATATGAGTCAAAGGTTTAAGTAACATAAAATGATTCTGTACTCAAATTATTTTGAATTGTTTCTACATGCACTGATTACAGAGAAGATGATTTGACTCATGTGACTTGTCTCTACTCAACAAAAAGATGGGATGGTTCAGACTCCATGTGTTAGAGGTGACTCAGAAGTTTCAAACAAACCCTGTCAGCGTGGAAGTGGCAAGAGTCCCATGCTCCACCACTCGTGAGCAAGGTCAAGAGGAGGTGCTATGGATATCCTCCACAGCTCAAGCACCGCAGCATCACAAATCGGCACTGTTCCTGCATTTAAGAGCCATAGAGAGACTTTGCAAATATCAACCCACAGATCTTTCTCAAGGAAGACATTATTGTTTCCAAGGCAATTGTTCAAATAATTGATGTATCGCTTTGACAAATGCATTGCACACCGTAGAGAATTTAGAGTGTGCACGATTATTGTGGATGAGGCTTTACTAGTGTGGGTTTCATGACTGTAATCCATCCACCCAAAGAGTGCCATAGAGTTCTTCCTCGTTGTAATTCAAAGCCAATATGGGTTGTGGCTTCTGGTCAGCAAATATGAGACTAGAGCTTCATAATTTGAAACAAAGACTACATGGAGTGTGATTTGAGTAAAGAGAGACTCCATCCCATGAGCAAGACACCCCTAGATGCCAGTGACTGAGGAAGAAATGTCGTTAAGTTCAAGATGGCCTCTAATGACCATATTCGGCCCATGTGTGACAGATTTTTCCATGATGATTTCTCCAAAATTGTGACATGGGTGTTTCAAATGTTGAAAGAGTGAATAAAGAGAATGAAAAGAGAAAGAAAGACAAAAGAAAGGCCCCACAATTAAGCTCCTATCATCACCAGTAAGAAGTCTCAAGACCACTGTGGTTCTAATCACCCTTACAAACAGGACTAGCCTGCATTTACCTAGTGTGAGATCTCATCATAATTATCTGTCACACCCTTAAACTCCCCACGTGCAAGGTGCTTAAAACTCATAATTCACTTCTATTTGTTTTACATCAGGCCCAAGTCTTATAATCAATCCTCAAAAATATCATAAACAAAGATACAAAATAAAACTACCACTTCAGAGTGGTGTTTACAGCAATGGTCATTATACAAGCTCCTCTGAATGGTCCATTTATATATAATATACAAAAACATTACATTAATATTTATATTTATATAATCATAAAAACCTACTCATATGATTCATACTAGTTTTGTCGTCACATGCTAAGATCTAGACGCCTCCTTTCAGATCACATATTAAATCCCTGCAGCTAATCCTTTTTGAGCGTGGAAACATATGACTTATAATACGTGATACATTACTAATACTCTTTTACATTAAGGACATAACAATATTATTATGTAGCATCATGCACTTCACAACTATAATAAACTTATTAATAACATTCTGTAATTTATAGCAAGACTTATACTGCTCTGCATTCCTAAAGATTATAGAGCTTATACTTTGTGATTTTCTGAAATTCAGAAAAATACAGCCTGTACTGAAAATAGAAATTCCACAGGTACTACAGATTTTATATCACTTCAGCCAAAGGTACCAGAGATACTACAAAGCTTATACTTGTATATATACCAGATACTACAAAAACTATATCAGACAGAGAGGTACCTGTAGGTACATCTTCAGAAGAACTATACTACTTACTTCATTTGTTATTCATACCTTATTATATAACTCATTTGATCACTCTGTAATTTAATAAGAAATGAGTAAGAGATAACACAATAAGTAACCCAAGGTAAGGGAAGTGTTTGAGGTGTCAGAAGACAAAGGTGAGTGCTAAAGCATTGACAGAGTGTCTTCAGACTAATTAGAGAGTAACAAGGTAATAAAATGTGTCAAGCACGCCGAGAGTGCCACGACGTTAATCGAGAAACAAGGCTCATATTTGCTCAGCCTACCAACAGGTGTCATTGGTCCATGATCCTATTTTAGCAAACTCAATAACACATGTTTTTAAATCCATGATCTTATCACATGGGCAAGACATTAAATTTGCCAATGGCAAACTCGCCGAGGTGAAGTGAGGTATGGTCCAATTTTTCCTTTTAATTTGAAAACATGAATAGACCCTTTCACATAATTTATGGTCCCTTATTAGTCTAATAGATAAGTCCTCGGACACATAATAGAAACAAACAAACATAAAAGTTTCTATGTCAGAATAGTAGCGCTTACGCCAATGTCAGAGACCGCCAGAGATTACAAGATAATCTTTACTACAAGATAGCTCATTTATGCCTCAGCGGCATCTTAGGTTTGCATCCATGCCTCTCTCGCCATGCCTTGGCAGGATACATGCCACGCCCTCGACGCGGACTCCACGCCGCCGCGTGGGATCACTATGTCACGACCCAAAATTTGCCATATTTGTTGATTTCGTCAATTTTTCCATAAATGCAACCAAAAACCCAACATAATCCAAAAGCATCATCGAAAACAACTCCCAAGTGTGTTCTAACTCCAACTCAACCAAATACAGAGACACTGATTTTCCAAACTAATCAAATACTTGTGTTAGGCTGACCTCTAATCTAAACATGTATCCATAATTTTAAACTAAGAATCTATAATTTCAAAGGAGGATTCCACACTCATCTTGTATAAAATAGGTTTCACCGATCCACAACACAATCTGGTAAGGGATGAATTTTTAATTCAAACCCTAGAATGGAACAACTAATACTCCATACAAAGTCCAAAACCATACAACCATAGTAATCCATACAAACTACATCCACACTCTTTCCATTTCAATCTATACACCCATGCTAAACTATAGATCCATATGGCCTACAACTTAATTCTTTCCATTTAATCATAATTCACACAAACCCATAAGATCCATTACTTTAATCCTCTCTTCCATTTTTCTTCCTCACTGAGAAACCTTCCAAATGAGATAACATCAAATTGTATTATCCTTTGATTTTTAATTTTCCTTTATTACACTTTGTCTCAACTCCATATTTACAAAATCGTTGTCATATTTCCATTTTAATTTTCATAATCTTCTATATCGTATGACCTGTATCCTATTTCCTTTGACAATTACAACTTAATCTTTATTGCTTACTTAGATCTATATATGTTTGCATTTAAATTACTAAAAATTTAATTATACTCTACAAAATACCTTAAACACATCGAAAAATGACTCATGTATCAGGTGTTACACCACAATTAAGTGCACTTGAGGTTCTTCAGACCGACTCTCCTATCACACTAGAGTAAGCCATAAAGTTAGAGTGCTGAGATTGATAGTGCTTGTTTGCTCAGAGATCCAATGAGCTCAAAGTGAGAGATTGTCTTAGAGCTCTGTTGCTTCACAGCAACTGGATTGGGGTATAGTTTCAATAGTATAACAGTAATTGCATGACAATATTGTTGCATCATCGACCAAAGATTATAGACAAGAGACACAAACTATGGGTAGACAAATGTTCTGTTTAGTCATAGTGATATGCAAATTAAGGCAATAAGAAGAGAAAGATGTATCTGATGCTGATAGCTGGTACTTACACTTCTGTAGACTGCAAATATGCATGATTTGATCCAAAGCCAATTCCATTCTTATAATGAAATACAAGCCATTCTGAGTTTGGGTAAGTTTAACAAAGAGTAGCTTCATATGATCTAAGACAAACCACTAAAAGTAGTGTCATCGTGAGTAGAGTTTATGTAGATTAGCGCCCACCGTAATACGAGAGTATGAGTTTCCGGTGAGACTTGATCGAAAGTTTGCTCATCTCGAGTAGCCTGATGATATTGGGGATGATTACTGTCCCTGCCACTCAAGTGTGGTTGATCAGAATGGTGAAAGATCCACATAATGGTGAGCAAGCAGTGGAAAAAGACTTTTATCGCGAGAGTTCAACCACTCTAAATGTGAGATTCTGCTCCACCAGACTACGTCCCAAAGTGGTGAAGCCTACTGGGTATGAGGATATCGAAAAGGTAGAGTCACTAGTTAGACGCCTCACAGCTTTTGATTATCCTGATGCTCTTATAACCCCGATCGCCTCCACAGAGATCAGTTTGCAATCGATGTTGTTCCAAAGCACTCGGCATCCACATAACTGAATAATGTATCAATGAGTTATGAATCAGCTTTAACTGCAAGAGTTGCTGGAGAAAGATTATTCATCCGGCATCACCGCTGGGAAAAAGAAGCTCTTATTACAAAGAAAGATAATGCTGTTTTGTTGATTATGAAAAACTGGGAATGTACCCATATGAAAAAAAGTATCTCATAACATCAGGATTATTATCATCAATCCACCTGAAAAAGTGTCTTCAATATTTGACCCCACATCCGGGTATCATCAATCGAGGATTAAGGATGTGGATGTGTGCATAAGACTGCTGCTCGAACGCTTTATGACACAGAGTTCTCAGAATGCCGCTTAGGTCGACAAAATGCACTCTGGCTGACTTCATGATCTTAATTAATCGTGAATAAAAGCACAACAGCTTATTCACTTAATCCAAAAGTTAACGGTCGTCAAAATAATAATCCATATTATTATTAGACTCTACTTTAACATGTATTTGGCAACTTTTTAACTAATACAAGACCATTGATCAAAGATGATGAGGCCGCGATGAGTCATAAGTCATCTATTTAATCCATTTTTGGTATTCAGTACTTTAAGATATATTTTAATACTAAATTATGGAATATTCATCAACTTTGTAAGCTGGGGTTTTATCAAGAAGAGATACCCCCGAGGGAAAAGAAGAAAGTGGCCAAGGCGTAACTCTCATCGCCGACAAAATATCGGCGAAACAACAAAGCTAGTGTCGCAACTTATACTTCATGCCCAACAAAGTTCAAACGAAAACATAAGAAAAAATAGATAACTTGTCGCTAAAGAATTTTTCGTCACACCGCCAAGAAGTAAAAGTACAAAGATCAAGGCGCGAACACTCACTGCCAACATTATCGGCACTGGCAGCGGAACTTTGTCACAACAATCCCATCGGCCGTGAACATAAAAGAACGAAGATGTAGACGAACTATGTCAGCAATATAAGACGATCGGTCGCCACGCAGTATGGTGCGCACGAACACGTTGCCGCTACGCGTTTTCATATCGACGACAGACCGCACTGCAAAGCCAAACCTGTCATTAATAAAGTTGTTGAGTGCAACTACAAAGAATTACTGACATAGAAAACTGCCATACAAAGTAGAAAAGTGGCAGTTGGTAAATATGTTTATCGTGACACTCTAGTCCGCCATGATTACAATTTAGTCCCAAGTAAAGGTGTCCATCCAGATTGGTGGTCGCAGAACAAGAAAACAAATGTGACAAAATATCTAAGAAGAGAGAACAAGATTTGCTCACCATACAGCTTATTTCACAGAGTCTGGCTGCAAAAGATTAGCTGTTCAGAATAAAAGTTTTGGTCACACACAAGACACCTTTATCGCAACAACAAGACCATTGATCAAACCATGTTGCTTAATATTTGTTTAAAGTCCTGTCAACGATCCATGTTAGAACCTCGGTTACACAGAACTGATAAAGGCACGGCTTATGACAGATCAAAATCACACTACATAATTTTCTATAAGCCACATGTGAACACCATTCAATATAATTTTGTGATCCACAAATAGTTTCAAGTGTGGCCCATCATTGGAAAGTCTATAAATAGACGCATCTAGGGCACTATTCGTAGCTTCCACAAATCCAGACTTTGCACAGACTGTATATTATTTTATTTTATTTTTCTTTGCTCTTTTCTATAGATTTGCTCACAGCTGTTAGTTAGTTTTCATGTATTTTAGATGAGCAATGAACTTATGTAAAACAGGTGAACTCATTGTAAAATTTTTTCACCATCATATATGTTTTAAATGGGATTTTGAAAATTTCTGTAGTTCATTTATTTAGCTTGTTACAATTTTATAAATTTTCTCAATATTAGTCACTGAGAAAGCAAACCAGCCAGTAAGACTATGCTCCCTTCTGGGAACAACACAGATTTAATATTTCTTCATAAAGTGGAAGAACGCCTTACAGTTAGAAAACTTTAATTTCTGACTTGATTCAATATCTTCTGAATAACTTAATCATCTGCTTACTATATCAAAATTAAAAAACAAATAGACTGATTTTGCTTTGATTTCTATGCTCTCAATGCTATATGTAGATGGGAGAATCCTGAGGGCACAGCAGCTCCATGTGGTGCGGTACTAATACTTTGGAATCCTGAATGAACTTTGAAAGATTACTCAGATATCACTAACTTACTCATTATGTTGATAGTTTATTGCATATCACTTTAATTGCTTAGAGGTTTCTCCTCTTTTCCTCGATGAAATGATTAGATCCGTGTTAGCATAGATCTAATCAAGGAGATGGAGAATTTCATCACATTATTAGAAAGTTTAAATTGTTGCCTTGTAATATCCCATCTTATCTACAGACCATTAGTCCCCAAGATTTGGGTTACATCAAAAGAAGGCCATTCTAAGACTTTAGAAGAGACATATCTACATAACTCATTGTAATCTACTAGAGCTTTAAAAGCACTACAACTCTAATTAGTGAAATGTATGGTTAAGAAAGAAATCCAAATCATACTATAATGCTATCTTTGACAAATTCAAATTTTGCCAACTAATGGCTCATATGACTCAAAATGATGTAGAAATTGACAATAATTCATTAGTTCATTTCCCCAAAGTCATCTCACTTAGTAACTCTCAAACTACTTTTATTAAATTCTTTATGGCACAGAAATTATCAGTATTACTTAATTAGTTTATCTCTCATTTTAATAATGGAGTTCAAATATAAGATCTCTTTTGCATGATTTGCTGAAGAATCTTCACTTCACAACTGTGGGAACGATATTTGAAACTAAAACGATTGTTATTATCAGGAGACCATATACTTAAAGATTTAATTAAACTCACTTTTAATGAATCCATTTTACAAAAGGGACAAAATATATATTTTAATCAAAATTAGTTCATCAATGTTTAATGCCTTGTTTGGTGACTTATTGTCTTTTAACAAATATAATTACTGGTAAATTTTGCCCATAGGAACTATCAATGGTTTTGCGCCATCTCCATGGACTTTAGTTAGTCTTGGCAAAAGAATACACCATTTGTAAAATTTGATCTATGGCCAAAAATCATCAACAAGCACAAAGCCAACTTGTACTACCAATTAAAGACTTCATTCACCCAATAATCTGCTAAAAAACTTGTTAACCAAATTTCAACAAGCAACGAAGACTACTATGACAAAAAACTTTTAGATCAATTAAAGATATAAAAAATATGTTGTTTGGCTCTGATGAGAAGGCTTAATTGAAAATGTGTTTTAGTCTGACCATCGTAGGCACAGATCATTCATAATAAAAGTGGATTTAAGTCCGTGTGTTTATTCCCAATAAACAATGATGAAGATCAATATCAACACCTACATATCAAGATCTTACATTTAACCTCCAAAGTAAAAGTTATTTGTTTCAAAACTAAAGGAAATAAAAATTAATAAAATTCCTCATAAACTGTATAAAGAATTCAATAATTGAATTGTGCCTCACCGTTAGTAACACTGGAAATAGTTCAATGCATAATTTGCCTGGCTTTGTATCATTGGTAATACACCCGCCCATGATGTCGAAATTCAACTTATTATGATAAGGTGAGTATGGCCTTGACATTTCCTCCTATACACCATACATTCTTCATTAACAGATCCACGTCTTTCTTGGTTATACAGTCTAATCACTATTTGTAGAACATAAACTCTTTCTAAGATCCTCGGTATTTTTCCTTTTCAGCATTTAACTCCTAAATCTTAGACCTAAAATCGCTCGCCCCTATGTACACATACTAATGTAAGCCTTCTCCAACAGTGAACAGGCATCCATCCATCATGATAAAATTCTATCTCCTGATGATCATGCTGGCATGAGACTAAGATCATTTCCATCATGACAGGAGTGTTCCCATACCAATTAAATTGATACCCAACTGGTCCTCACACCATGAGTAAGTTAGTAACGGTCACACCCATCGGCGCAATCTTTTCAGTTCATTAGTTCCATAATATTAGCTAACATACTCCTGTTAAACGCTCCACATTCAAAGAATCTCCTTCATCTGCTTTCTATGCTCACTAGAGGGCTCTCAAATAAGATAAAGATACGCTTATTTTCCTGTACACTACTAGTATTCCTAATAATAAGTAATTTAATAGAACAATAATAGTTAAATAACTAAGATCAAATTTATCGCTCTTCAGACAGTAACTTTAATTAATACCTGATCATCTTTGGGACAGAGTCATCTTCCTGAATTATTTATAACAACAAGACGCAACAGATGAAAATTCACCTAAATTGCAAATGAACTAAAATAGATGAACACTTAAATTTCACCCATTTAAACTGATTAAGAATGAAAATTAGAATTTACAGAAAACTGGCTCAAAACTTCAGACTATTCATCGTCAATCCTAAGAAAATCAATCAAATGCTACTTAAAAATCACCAATAGTAATAAAACAAAAGAAACAATTGCAGTATAATATATAAAGAATCTCAATCACCAGAAGTTCTGTTTTGCTGAAAGTTCCACGACAGCAGCTCTGTGGATGCTTCATTTATAGATTTCCAAATGACGGGCCGCACTTCGCATCGACATATCGGATTCAAAAAATTATGTTCAATCGTTTCTGTCGCCATATAAAACTGGTGTCGCAGATATTGTCATCTTGTTCAACTTTTTGTCGTATCATAGCCATGTTCTGACTTAGTTTTATTTTCTCTGGATCTCTGTCACACGATAATCACAATGTCAGAACATAGTCTCATCAAGTCTCTTGACTGATCACACAGAGTACCTGGTGTGTCACAGATAAAAAACTCTTATTGTACACAACTTGTCATTCTTTGTCTGTCCCAAAAACAGAAGAACACAACTTCATCTCACAAATATTTTCGTTTCTTTAGTTTCCAATTTATTCGCCAACATTCTAACATAAGTTTGCACACATCTCTTTCCGGGCTCCTCACTCATGTTGCTGTCGGTCATGAATGACTATCCATTGTCCACTTCTTCCATTTCTATCAGATATGATTTTTCTTTCTGGCTCGCCACAAAATATTTTTACCTCAGCCTTCATTATAATCACACATACTCCTTCCATTCAATATTCTTCCATAATCTTTCCCACCTCATAACAACAATGGAATACAATAGATGCCCACACTCATAGTCCCTCAAACTTTTTATTTACTACACAGATAAAACAACTTTGTCTCGACAATAGATGTTCTTGTTCACTATGTGTTCCTTAACCTATATTTTTGCTTTTCATAGATCTTTCTTCATAAACAAGTCTTCCACTTCCAATGTCATTCTAATTTAGTGTCACCATTACAGTTGTCATCATGGACAGTTACTTCACATCTCTCAATTCTTTATGTCACCAGTCAGAAATGGCCTACAAAGTTCCACTCAATGTATTTGCCTCTCAATTAACGCCTTCATATTGCCTTTGTCGCTTATTAAAGTTTCGTTTTCTGACTTTATGTCTCAACACTCCACTATCAACATTTATCGATCAACCATCTACTGTGTCATGCAGAGATGTCACAATCTCATTTAGTTTCAGCTCACTCGTCTTTGTCGTGGACATACTGGCTGGTTCTTATCAGATTGTCTTCACATAATCCAAAACTATGTCACTATGATTTCGTCAGCCAACTTGTTTTCTCTGTTAATCATTCTTCACTAAAGCATGCAAAAAACATTGTGTTTATTAATATTCATATCCAAATGATAAATGAATCATAGGTCTTGAAATATTAAAATGGATTAAATAGATTTAGTTTAGACTCATCACTCTTTAAAACTTAAAGTTTTGTTTCGTCTCAAGAATAAAAAGAAAATTTATTTATCTCAAACACTTCAGCTTTGCTTTTAATATTACTTTCCGTTGAACTTGTTAAATTTGAAGAAACATGTTTATTGTAAAATATTTCAAACATACTTCTTAATCAGATCACAAAGACTTTCAATTGTTCACTAAACATCCAAATAATTTATGTAGTGTACAATTAAAATCAATTATTCAAACTGATTTGTAGAGTATTTTGTCTTCTTCCTGAAGCTTTCATTAATCTTTATGGGATACTCGATAAAGATACTTCTCCTTTATTCCTTAAAGTCCCATATGTTTGTCATTTATATTAATCTTTCACTAATGTAATTCATATACCACCTGTATCACTAGGTCTTTTAGCTTATACGAGTGGCTTGGTAATTTGTTGATAATTGACAATTTAGGCTCACTCTTATTCAGATATCATCATAATCAATATACTGCTCTCTATTATGCATCCTTTGATTTTTCCGCATTGATGTCAACCCTCAACCTTCCATTAGTTTGCAATCTTCTGAGATATCACTCTATTGTGGCATTTTTTCTAATTACAATTCCGCACTATATAAACCTCCCTCCTCATCGTTATTATGAATATAATGTTTCGTTTCAAGCTTTTACCACCCTTAATCGAACTTTGTAATAACAACTCCCATACTAGTTGACATTAGGTACTAGGTGTTGAAACACCTCAAGAACTCTTTAATTGTTCCATGAGGTGAGCTATAAGACTCAAACCCATTCCACCTTTACTTTTTCTTTTCACAAACTTCTTTCTCCATTCTTTCTATATCTTTCCTCATCCCCAATTTATTTTCCTTTCTCTGTCCTCTTTATCCTTCTTCAATTGAAATTAATATTATCCCTAAACTGTCTCTTATCAATGATTATTGTTCGTAACTGGGAAAATAAGGGCTCTCACCAGGATTATATTCAAAAAGAGGATTCAGCTTTTCAATGTCGTCAATGTATGAACATTACATTAGTTTAAATTAAGTGAACTAATGTGTGATGTCATGCATATTATATAACAGTTTGTACTACCCAATCTTCCAAGAATGCCTAGCACTCTCCTGGTACAGGCTCATTTAGATTTTGCCTGACTATCAATCTAATGTCTTATGATATTTGAGATTTAACTGATAGATCCCCAAGACAATCCTTTAATCTACACAATTTGCTCTTAGATATTTGACCACGTAGTGTTTATCAAGATTCATAATAACTAAACTATTTACATAAACAGAATCATAGGTCTTATTATTCAACAATTTGTTAACTTTCTATTTTAAGTTCAACACAATATTCATTATTTAACTATAACTTTCCTTATATTACTCATTTTATCTCACCTCAATCATCATCACCTTTGTTACTCCCTAATAAGTTATTGAAGGTTTTTGTTAAAACAAAGTTTTGGTTTCAACGTATTTATTCACCGTAGAAATTTATCACAACGACAATTTAATTCCATCATCTTTCAAATCATACGTCAATTACGTTATTTTTAGAATCAACTCACAGAAAAAGCGAAGTTTCTCGCTGTCTAATGCTTTATGCATCAAAAGTCATCAAATTTATTATTAAAACTATGAAAGAAGATAAATATCACAAAAGAAACAAAACAGAGTGGACACCAAGTCTGCATGGTTTTTCATCTAAGTTTCTGTGTATGAGAGATTTGGGTCACAAAGAACAGTGAAGACAATAAGCACTAATTTCCTCTTCATCATGCCTAGATAGATGGTTTAGACTGTACTGATTCAACTCATAAATCAAATGTAGTATGATAATCTGGTGATTTGAACTGTGGTTTGCTCTTGACTACACTTCCTTCTCAAATTGCTTTAATTTGCATCAATCACTGAAAGATTTACTGCTTTATTTATGATTCATTTGTCTCACCAAATAGAGCTTTGTGTCCCCCAAACTCCACCCCTGCAAGCACATTTTTGACTCAAATTTTGCTGATCATATCTAAACTTTTCGTCTCACAATTTCTCCTCCTTATATTTATATTGCTTCCATTTCTTTTGTCCCTTCTTTCCATGAGAGCCTTTACTTCCCATGCCCATATAAGTAACTAGTGACCACTTTTTTTGCAGATGGCTTGTCTTACAGCACCTCTCTCTTCAAGGATCTTCAAATGTGCCACTTCGCCTTCCTCTAACTATTTGAAAGAAAGAATCATCCTCTTGCCTCGAAGTTCTTCACTGTAGTTATTTTTTCCCTTTGTTTTTAGTTCGCTTTCCATCTTTCATCTCTTTGTTTATGCTTCCTACAAATTCTGATATCTTCTTCTTATCTTTTCATCCATACTATCCCCAAATTTGTTTGATTTTTCAACGAGATTTGGTCCTTCTCTATTTTGAGTCTCATACCTTTCAAAGATTCCCATCACCCAGAGATAGCACACGTTTCTCCCAGCTTTCGCTACTATTGATTGTTCTAAACATGATACCACAAACGGTCTAAACTATTTTGTCTCTCATTATGTCTGAGTCACTATCAAACTGAGTATTTGATTTATTTCATATCTTTCCTTCCTTCACTTCATGCTTCTTTTTCCTCGCTTTCTGCTCTTTTGTCTAATATTCTTAACACTGTGGGAGGTCCTAGATTAGTAGTTTATTCTTCTTCCAGTACCTCCTTTCTACATCACTAGAATTATCATTGAACCCAGTGATTTAGTGCGATTAACCAGTCTCCCAGATCACTTCAATAATCAAAATTTAAAGCTTATTATTTTCCAACATTGAATTTGTATCCTTTTAAGATGGCATACAAAAGTACCCGCCTCCTTCTCCCTCTGACTCCACTTACTGTTTCAAATGCAAATGACTACAGAAATTGTGGCCAAAAACTGTGACCTTTGCCTGTTCACAATGATCCTGCAGAATGATCATGGGATTTTTTCCTTATCAGACCTACTTCCTTCCCACAAACGCAATCAACATCCTTCTCTGAAATTGGGTTCTTGGTCAGCTTTTGAACTCTAACAATTTTCTCTCACATTGAAATTTTGGTGTCATGCCTCCTCTGAACGATATCCATTTCCTCCGACATAATGTTTTTTTCTTCATCCTCCCACATGTTTGATGAGAATCTTACCAAATCTACAAATCCAGAGCTCAGGCTTACGTATGAGCCATCCTCCTGGCCAACACAAGGTGGATTGAACCACCAAACTCTTCGCCATTGAGTCCCGGCACAGAACTCATCCTTCAAGAGAATGTTCCTCTGAACTGGGATCGCTTTCTTCCCTCCACTGCCTACGCCCCGAGTCTTATTTTTCTCTTTATGGTTTCTTCACTGCATGTTCAAATTTCGTTGTTTCTGGTCTTCTCTTCATCGCAATGCTCCCACTCAAAGTTTCTGAGCGCTTCTTCCCTTCGTAGCTCTTCCAATCATCATTTCGTTGTAACATAATCCACAGCTTTATATGTTCGCATATGTTTTTAAATCAAGGGTTTTCGAAGGAAAACAGAGATTTTGGTGAAGAAAAGGTGAGTGGGTTTGATACTATGAGAAGGTGGTCTTGACAAATTGTCTATTTTATGAACCAAAGTTTGAGCCAAAGCTACGAATGTCGCGACAAAACCAACTAGGTTTATCTCTTTTAATCTATGTCACATATGAGAATAACAAAGCTCGCACATATTTTCGCAATCAATTAGTTATTAGGTCAGTCCTTTGTTGAGACAAAGCAAGAATGTCACGACATAAAAATGTGATAACGGCGCCACGCTTGAATACGAGATAGATAATGCCGGTGAAAAAATATTTTCGCAAATAACGGTTAGAGCCAACTCGTCGCGATAGAAAGCCCTTTACTGGCAAAATATCGCGACGCAAAAATATGTTGGCATATAGTTTGCCTGGCCAAATTAAATGATGTAGCAACAAAGAAAACATTGTCGCGGACAAAGTTCAGGCATCTCAAGTTAACCGATGTCATACATAAAGGTTATGTTGTGACATAATTTCCTGCAACTTCTAAAAGGCTCAACCAGTCTTCGTCGCGACAAAGAGAAACAATGTTTCAATAGAGTTTTGGTAGTAATGTAGCGATTGTTGACCCATTCTTGTATAGAGATCAAATTTAAGTTACTCTTACCCAAGGACTATTACCTAATCCTAATAAAGATATCTAAAACTTAAATGACTGTAAAATAGGAACATGTCAAATTATACAAAACAGATTTCACAATAATCATTGAAGATTTAGTCGTCATAATTATTCAAAGCATGTTTATATAATAAAAATGACCTATAAGTCCTAATATATTCCATAGAGATCAAGAGAATTCAAAGTTCAATTCTCACCAACATCAAGTTTCATACCATTTGAACTTTCATTTTATAAAATTTTCAGTAATCCAATCAAGAATTCACCTCTTAAATTCTACATCTATATTAAAAGAAAATATCGCGTAACTTAGACCTAAACCTGGACTCGAACTGTATCATCACTTGAAGTAGACATCCTGGATTTCAACTGGCTGTGAAATTTACCAATTCCTGCAGCATATTCTAATTTTGTTCTATCATGAATTGGAATCTGAATTTGTCAAAGAGACAAGGTAGTATAGTTTGGATTTCTCCCTTTAACTATATTTCACCATTATAGATTCATGTCCATTTTTTAACATGTGTTCATCCAATTACTTGTAATTAGATTTTCTTGCAAGATCTGTGTATTTTTCTTTCTCAATACTTCATACCCATATCTATGACCGCATTTCTCTTGGTTTCCCAAGACAATAAAATATTGCTGCACTTACAAGATTTAATGATAAACATCCTTGACCTAATGAGTTATCTTTTTCCTTGATTAGATCTAAGCTAACACAGTAGATCATATTCATCCCATATCTTAAGAGTAAAATCTTAATTGATTAAATTGATAGATCCCTCAACTAATTCTCAAACTATGAGTAAATCTGATTATTTCATTCATAATCATTTGCAGCTCATTGTCTTCAATATTAGTCTAGCATACCCTGGCACGCATCCATGCTCTAGGAATCCCAACTTATGTCACCAAATAATCCTAAACGGAGTCGTATAATATCTGAATTAAAGTTTGTCAATTAGGAACAATTCACTTCATGAACAATATCCAAATAAATTCAAAATTTCAATCTAAGAACTATTTAATCTTGCAGAAAGACCATAACTAACATCGATCTTTTTACCAATCCGAAGCAGCTCTTCAAGAAAACTCAATCACAAACAAATATTGATATGAAATTCTCAATGCAACTATAATCAATTGAAAAATAAATTCCATTTTCTCTACTTTATTGAACCAACAGCACTAGAATTGATTTTCAACAATTCAGTTAAACCTCAAAAACTTCAACACCCACTGTTTCAAGTCCAAGAACAAAATGAAATCCACCTTAAATCTATCATGCAAAAGAATAGTATAAAAAGAGAATAAACGAGTCCCCCACTCTGTATGTTCGTTTTTCCTCGTCGACCAACACCCCGCTTTCTCTAAACAGCTGAGATTGATGAAATTCATGTTTGGCCCTTAATTTCGAGGCTATTAGTTGATCCCCACTTCGTCTCGACAGATTCTCAAGGCACCGCAAGTGTGGCACTTACAGTTTAATTCTGCGTGTCTCACATGTGACACAAGATTCGTCAGCGCACATCATTTTAGTTCTTTCATCATTCTGCAACATCGCTCATCCATTTTATGGCGACAATCCTACGCAGGTCACCGAATAGCATATGTTTGCGGACAATGATATTGAATGGTCGCGAAGACGCTTGCGCGCAGTCTCAAATCTGTGTCGCGCCCCGCTGACGTCAGCACAAGATTTTTGTCGGTTTTGCTGCAGCGTTTCTTGTATTGTGTTATCTGTCGCGATTAGAAAACGTCAGACATATCTCATCTCCTCTAACACGATTTCATCAGAAATTTCATTTGGACGTTACAATACGCCATTGGCGTGTAGATGTGTTTTGTTGCAACCAAGTTTTTTATGTCGCGACAAGACTTTTTTCCTTCAACTCATCTTTATGTCGCAACCCAGTTCTATTATGTCACGACAAGACTTCTCTTCCTTTTGTTGGAATCTTTGTCGTGACATGGAAAAGTCCCCGCCAGACCTCGTTTATCCTGTGTTCACCTTTATTTCCGTGTCATGACCTTACACATCCGTCGCTACATCAAACTTCTTCACCAAAGTATGTCAATCTGAACCTTGTCGCAACCAAAGTTAGTTCACTCAGTGTTAGCATCACTTATCGCCACTTTTTTCTCACGCATTTAAAACCGCTCTTTCATCGTCGCTACATTCATTACTTTATTGCGGACAACATCTTCATATAATGTCTCAATGTGTTTCTTCCGCTGCAATCGCATTTGATCTGGATAGGTATCTTGTCGGCAGATCTCGCTTCATTTTTATTATGTCGCAACATAAACCGGACCGTCGCAAAGATTCTTCCTTACATCGCTTCTTTAATTTCTCACGCGACATAAGTATACCTTCTGCTGCATGTAATTTATGCTTTCCTTTAGTGTAGCGGTTGTTCCTCCCACAACCATATCCAACCAAAACCTTACCAACATTATCTCTCTTGTCTCAACTGACTTGTCAGATTCTTCCATACTCATCAGACACGCCGGTCTTTGCCACAGGCTCCCCTTCTATATTTATATCTATGTCATACATAAATATTTATAGGATTTCCTTTACCATTTGCTTGGATGTTGTTGCTACATTTAACTTTGTCGCGACATAGACTCAATGTTGCTATTTTTCTTTCTTTCTCTTACCGAAATTTCTCCTTTTTCAACAAAACTCTAGAAACACAAAGTTGGTGATTAATCCATACTCTGGCAAAAACAGATTCACAGCCAAAAAATAGCAAAAAATTGGATTAAAAATAGAGGAGTTTAAGACTCATCAAATTCCAACTAAAGTTTTTCTTATCCTGCCAAAGAGCAGAGACCTGTTTGTCCCCGCTGACTACTTTTATTTTCTCTTAGGTTTCTTCTTCACCTAATCCTTTATCTAATCACTTAATTAAATCAATATTGAGAAGCATGGTTTCAAATTTAGTTTTCAACTGTACTTAGGAAAATTTTCAATTACTATCATTAAAAACAAAACTAATGATTTCCTCGAAATGTAAACAATTTAGTCAATCTATCTCATTCAGAGTGTGTGATGGTCTTCTTTCCTTCTCCTCAAGAATAATCAGTATCCGACAAATACTTGTCAGATATCGTCAGTCCTATGTTTGATTTTCATATTAGTTCCAATTAATGTAAAGTAAATACAACCTTCAAGATAACGAATGTCTTTGCGCTCAGTCGTCAGTTATCGAATGATAACAAGAACTCAGGGTCAATTACCAGATCCCACCTTCACATTTTTGCATCGTTGTCTCTTACTCTTCATCCTTCTTCACACCCAGCAGTGTAAAAAAAAAATGTCTCCTCAAACTTGATCTTGATGTGCCCACACCATAATCATTTGCATCTTATTTGTTGCCTATTATTCCTATTGGGTTAGTCCCTTTAGATAGAAGCCCTTTTGTTTACTTTTCACTCTGTCTGATTTTAGGAATAGTAAATGTTTCTGTCTTTTTTAGGCTTTCTACCACTCTTAAAGAACTTGTTACCTATCTTATCCATCTGTATTAAATAAAGAACAACTTTATGAACTTAATTGTTCTAAGAGAGAAGGCCACAAGACAAACTAGATTCTAATTAGACAATTTACAATCCTCACTTTTCTTGCATTCTTTCTTTCCTTCTTCATTTGTTCTTTCTTCCATCCTGTCTTGTTTATCTCTCTACTCAAAATAACATTCCCCCCAATCTTGTCCTTTTCCTCGTATTTCCCTTGAGGTTCTTTTCCCTTAAATTCGCAATAAAGGGTTCTTTTACTCGTAGATTGAACAAGTGAAGATTCAGGTTTGAATCTTGTCAATCATTGCTAGCAATTTGGCTCAATTCCCAGAACTATATGGCCACAGTATGATTATGAGGTGGCAGGCTTGAAAGGCTCAATCTTCCAAGGATGGCTATATCACTTCACGTTAGTAGTATTGCTTAGGATTTTTGCCTTGACTAATAATCTAACAAGTTACAGGACTCTTTGGACTATTTGATGAACCCATAAGATGTCCCTAATTTTCTGAATTTGTTTAGGACTCATTTTGACCATGTCCATTGTTTTCAAGATTTTTCTTGACCTTGTGTTTACCTGATAGTCTCAAAGAAGCCTTATTTGTGTTTCTTATTGGTACATGTTCCAATCTGATCATTCAACTTTATTATGGCTAGCGCAACTTCCTTTTCAATGAGGATTAGCCTACCACAATGCATCTATCAGTGGTTGTTTGGATTTGAATTTGAATTTTTGCTGTTGTGTTATTTTAATCAAGTAAAGAAGTTCATTTTGATCATGCATTCAGTTCACAATAAGATAACACAACCACAATTGTTCTCAATTTATTTCACCCAAACATGCTGTAGCAAATAAACAATTTGATCTAGGTGGTTGATTTCTTCTTTATTCAACCAAGTAGATGGCAAACAATGAAGCAAAGAAAATTAATTAAAACACACCAATCAAGCAAAAACACAAATGAACACAAAATTTTTGCTAAAATCTTTATTTTATTAAGATGAATGGGCTTTGAATACAAAGAGGATGAAGAGATGGAAAGGGTAAGGTATTGTTCATTTTTTATTCCTTCACTGACTCTCGCCCAGCTGCTGCATCATAGATATTCTTCTTCCTCCTCCTCTACTAGGGTAAGTTCCTTTTTTCCTGTTGTACTATGATTTTCATTTTTTCTTATTTTTGTACATGGTGTAGAAGGGCTTGCTCCAATTGAATCTGGGTTGGTATAGGCATAGGTGGTGCAGCAACACACCCGGGGACTATAGTGTAGGGTGAGTATGAGATTGATTTGTGACAGGGTATCTTCTTCTTCTTGGCCTGTCTTCATCGCCCGATCCCAGGATCGCTGGCATTGCTCTCTGTAGTTCTCTCTGCTCGTAACTAGAGATTCGGGGAATCTCATATTATTTTTGGCTCCTCATTCGTCAAGCAAAAGCTTTGTTTGCAGTGTCACTGAGCTATTCATGCAGTTGTTATCTCTTTAGTCCATGCTTGCCTTCAAGGCATTATCTCTATCTCTCAAGACTGTTCTCCACTCTCTGTCCTTTTTTTCTATTTCTATCTTCCACTTGTCATCCCTTTTCTTCAGTGCATGCTCTAAATTCTGGTCCCTTCTTTTGAGCTCTGCATCAAAATACTCATCCTTGAGCTGAAGTTGTGTCTTTAGCTTCTTATCTCTTTCCTTTATTTCCTACCGCATAGACATCAACAATTCTATCAATTCTGTATGATTGCAGTTTTGCCCAGAACTTTCAGCTTGTTCATGATGGGTTTATCTTAGCTACGGGGTGCGTTCAGGGTGACTTGGCTCCACTCAGGAGCTACGGTTGCAATGGAAGTGGTTTGTTCTTGCTCAATGCACCCTTCATTCCATTTTTCTTCTTATGTTTCTTTTTCCTTTCCCTTCCTACGTTCTTTGGTCCTTTAGTTATCTTGGGTTAAGGTCGGAGGGGAGGCTGCAGTGGGTTTCTCTTGTCCCCCTATTCTTCGTCAACTCCACCTTGGATGCAGAGTCTAGTTATTGTGGCTGGGTATGGAATCATCCCCACATTTGCTGAGGTAACCGAGATAGATTTTCAATAATTTTTCCACACATTTATCTTGTAACCCTTCAGCAATGTGTAGAGGAGGATTGCTTCCTCTCTTCTCACTGTGCTTAGATGCTTAGAAGGACATAACTTATAAAGTAGAACCATACCTTGGCTTCTTTGGTCAGGTCTCCTCTGGCAATGGATTTAAAAGGGGTTTTCCTTGTCGCTTTCCATTTTCCTTTTCTAGCCATGAGTAGGTATACTATTTTATGATGTTCTGGTTCTTTGAGTTGTTTCTTGAACTTAGAACCATCCTTTTGCACCCTCAGATTGAACAATCTATTTATTTCTTCTCTGCTAAACTCTACCAAATGTCCTCTGACATATACTCTTTTTCCTTCTTTTTCTACCATATTCACGAAGAATTCTTTCACCAAAGATGCATAACTAGGTTCTCTATGTTCACCTAGTGACTGCCATCCTCTCTTTTCCAGCATTTCAGCAAAAGGAGATATAACCTTTTTGAACCCTCTTTCGGCAATGAAGCCTTTGTCTTTCAAACTTTCTTCCATAAGAGATGCTGCTTTTTCTAAGATAAAGTTCTTTGCTCTTTCTCTCATCTATTCTACTCTAACTTCATTAGCTCCCTTTTTTTTTTTCTTGATTATTCTCCCTTTTGCTATTACTTTTCATTTTCATCTTCCCTGTCCTCAACTTGCACAACTGCTACTTAAGAAGCTTGTTCTGTTTGATTTTCTAGCTTAGTACACTCTTCCATGCTTTCGTTGAGGGTTGGAATCAGGGTGGTAGAATGAGAGACATAGGTGAGGTCGGGGACTTGAGCTCTAGGCTTTTAGAGGTACTCAGGGATGGGGTGGGTTTGAGTGAAGTTGAGAAAGGTTGAGAGTTTATGAGAAAGGTGGCTCTTCAGTTTTCAAATTTTTTCTATTTATAAGCCAATTGGTTGATCTTGCCCTACATTTAATGTCGCGACAACATTGCCCTAGGGTTTGTTTTATCATTAATGCTCTGAAGCAACAAACAAAAATAGTTGTCGTGACAAAATTTTAGAGACAGAGCCATTCAATTGTGTCGCAACACAGAAAAATATGTTGCGACATTTCCTTTAGTGCTCTTTTGAATTTATGTTGCGACACTGGAGAATTGTGTTGCGACATAAAATTCCCTTTCACTTTTCTTCCTAATTCAAGTGTGTCACAACACAGAAAAAGTGTGTTCAGGCATTAATTGAGCACATGGTACATCATCTTTCTCAACTCTTCTCATTAAAAATAAAATTAGCTTAATATGCACCAACTCACACTCATTTGAACATAAGTATGAACACTTAGTCACACTATCAAACTTCTTCAATTCAAGTATAAACAATCATCTCATTTCTTAATTCCATATGTCTTTCCCTAATTTTCAGAATATATTTTTATTCAAACATGCTAACATTCCCCCAAACTTCATATATGCATTGTCATTAAATATAGGTTTAGGGAATTAGAATTACTCCCCCTTGTGGTCATTTTCTGCATGTTTTCTTTTTGAAACAATAAGTATCTTCTTGAATTTTTGCTTCATTGTCCTGAAAATTCAACAACATTAACACTCTAAAACTGCGTGTATATTAACCGCGAACTTCGTTGCCAAAGATTTCGCGGATCAATTCAGTATTTAAAGTAAAGATTAAAGAAATTGCGCTTTCCGAAGAGTTGCTCAGTTGATATCATGGTTGGTTAAACAGCGTCTTGATTAATAAATCTTCTTGTTTTTCCTCTAGTTACAAGGATGTTCTTCAATTAATAGTTTCTGACGTATTATCCTTTTATCTTGCTTCTTTGTTAATGTTTACTCTCAGATGTGGTTGATGGGGATCTTAGATAGATCTGTTATAAGAAGCGCTGGATTGGAATTTGCGAGGATAAGATAAACCTTTCACGATTCCGATACTCGTTTGTGAACGTGATTTGTTATTGAACCGTGTTGCGAAGTACCGAGGTGAAACGCTTCGCTGTGGATTAAAATCTTTGTTGGCGTAAACGACGCTATGGATCTTGAAGGACGGAATCGCGCTGTTGTTTGCCATAATATCCTGCCGGCGGCGTTGTTCTTGACTTCAGTGTTCAACCGCTGTTACGTCGATCAAGCCGCGTGTATAACTCGCCGCGAAGTTCGCGGTTACTGATCGAATATTCGTATGTTGTTCAGATGGGTTGAACGGGGGCGGTAACCTGCTTCTCGATCGCGTCTTGTTTCATAACGGGCAGATATGTTTGACTTGGCGCTCAGCTATGGGTTGCTTTGCTTACTGGCAGCTCTGCAAAACGGTGTGCATTGCTGTTTGTTGCTTCCTAGTTTGTTCCATCTTTGCGTCGACTTTGGTTCTATGGTTGTGTTCTATCAAGCCCAATAAGACCTTTCCTTTCAACCTACTATTTTGCTCCCTCAAGTCTAAAATCGCCTTGTAGTTGCATTTGGCAAGGTCTTCAATAAGTTCCCTTGCCTCTTCTACACTTCTTCTTTTAAAAGCCCCACAGCAGGATGCATCAATTATACCCTTGGAGGCATAATTCATAGCATGATAGAAAATATCCATCTGGGTGATCAGATCTATTCCCTGCATAGGACATCTTTTCAGCAATCTTTTGAATCTCTCCCATGTAGTGTAGAGGCTCTCATCTTCCCATTACTTGAAGGCCGATTATTTCTCCTCGCTTCTCTCGGCGGTGAGAGGCTGGAGGAAAAATCTGCATGTAAGCCTCCACCAGTTCTTCCCATGTATTCATTGATCCCACTGGCAGTGTGTCAAACCATGTTGTTGCCATGTCTCTCAATGAAAATGGGAATAGTTGAAGCTTGATTACATCTGGTCTCACCCCATTCAGCTTGACTGTGTTTGCCATCCTCATGAATCTCCCAAGGTGCTCATTGGGATCTTCAGAAGGGTAGCTTGTGAACTGATGCTGTTGCACCATAGTAATCAAAGCTGGCTTCAACTCAAAATTGTTTGCTTCAATGGAAGGTTGTCTCACAGTTGAGTACTCCTCTTGGATAATAGGCCTCCAAAATTCCTCCATAGTGTTGGGCCTTTGAGGTCTCTCTGCTGCCACAGAATAACTGCCGATATTTCTCTCGATTTGCCATATTTAAGTTACACTGCTGGTGGGTTAATTATATCGGATGCAAGGTTCTCTCAATTTCGTTATCTAGGGTATATATCTGCTTTTGGTCTTCTATTCATTATATTCTTCTTGAAAGTAGAAACACCGCTGAGATCCAGTAAAGGTCGGTGATATAAAGAATATATATCACGCCCAGGCTTCCAAAAATATGGTAACTGTCCTGGCCAACGTTGTGGCTTGTTTTGTTATTTTTTACGAGAAATTTTTGTAAAAGCAAAAATATCAAATTAGCGACTGCACATTTTGTCGAGGTATATTGATTTTAAATTCCTTCTATCCGGCGGTGGCATAAACTTGTTGACCCGATTCTTGTATAGAAGTCAAATTTATGTTACGCAGGTATTACCTAATCCCCAGTAAAGGCACCAAAAACTTGTTGACCAAAATAGAACATGTATATTCATAATAAAAATGGATTTGTCATTGAATTCATTAAAGATTTAGTTTGGTCATAATACTGCAAGTGCATAGGTCGTACAAGTAATAAAAGTGGATCTATAAGTCTGGATATCGTT
This sequence comes from Tetrastigma voinierianum, assembly GCA_016808115.1. Classification (NCBI taxonomy): domain Eukaryota; kingdom Viridiplantae; phylum Streptophyta; class Magnoliopsida; order Vitales; family Vitaceae; genus Tetrastigma; species Tetrastigma voinierianum. The sequence continues at coordinate 59,697 of JAEQBH010005914.1, read as the reverse complement.
CCCACAGAGATTGAAGAGAATTCAAAGTTCAACTACACCAACTACTCAAGTTCTACACTATTTGAACTTCCATTTCATAAAATTTTCAGTAACCTAACTAAGAATTTCACTCTCTAAATTTCTACATCTATAATAAAAGAAAATATTGGCAATCCTAGACCTAAACTGGACTGAACCAGATCATTGTTGAAAGTAGACACTGGGATTTCACTGTTGTGAAATTATCAACACATATTCTAATTCTGTTCTATCATGAATTGGAATATGAATTTATCAAAGAGACAAGGTAGTATAATTTGGATTTCTCCCTTAACCATACATTTCACTGATTAGATACTCATGTTCATTTCTGAAACATGTGTCTAACCAATTACTTGTAATCATATTTTCTTTATGAGATCACGGGTATTTTCTTTTCGATACTTCGCACCGTTTCTTATGACTGGACTCTTGCTTCCCCGAATGGGGCCATTGCCAGGACTTCTGAGACGAATGATGTCTCATCCTTTAGATCATAAAGAGTTATCTTTTTCCTTGATTAGATCTAAGCTAACACGGGATCAAGATCATTCCTCGAACCCGAGGGAATCTTTAATTGATTAAATTGATAGATCCCTCAACTAATTCTCAAACTATGAGTAAATTGATGATTTATCTAAGTAATCTTTTAGATCTCATTAGTTCTTCAATATTAGTCTAGTATACCCCTAAGTAATTCATCCATGCTCTTAGGAATCTCCAACTCTGTGTCACTCAGAGGGCATCCTGGAAATCAGAGCCAGATAACAGTCCTTAATTGGGTATAAGTTACAAATGTTAGGAACGATTCACTTCATGAACAACACCATTCAAATAAATTCAAAATTCTCAATCTAAGAAATCTCTTTCTAATCTTGTAGGAAAGACCATAACTAACATCAAATCTTTCCCAGCGAAAGTTGGGTTTCAAGAAAACTGAATCACATCAAACACTGAAATACTGATAAGAAAATTTCCAATGCAACCGTAATCAACTGAAAAAAATAAATTCCAGCTTTTCTTTGGACTTCATTAGATTCAAACAGTAATCAAAATTTATTTTCAACAATTTAGCTAAACTTTGAAACTTTTGAACAATTCACTGTTTCAAGTCTAGTAAACAAATTGAAATCCTACGCCAAATCTACTCTGCGAAGAAGAAAAGAAAAATAAAAGAAAAATATAATACAAAAGAGTCCTCAACTCCCCAGATGTTCTGGTTTTTTCGTCGACGAACTGCCTCACTTTCCTCAAATGTTTCTATTTATATAGAGCCCCGAGAGATCATTAAGTGCCTGATAGGTGTCTTGGAATCAACAATATTTTATATCCTAGGATTCCCTAGTAGGTAGCAAAGCTTTACTGCGGTATAGTGGTCTGGGGTTGAACTCGAGATGGGTTTATTCATGCGAGAAATGAGTCACGATTGGCCCGAAAATGGTGTTTCCACTTTAGATTAGGGGTTTCCTAGTAAAAAGCATTGAGTTGATGGCTTGAAAAGCGATAGCGTAGGAATATAAAGTGTAAAGAAATCCTTGAAGTTCGAACCAGCGGAAGCTGGGTTCCTAAAACAGCTATAATGCCCTCGGGTCCTTTTCCTCGCGTTGGGGAGGATGACCTATAGTCATTTCGAGCAGGATCTATGTTGTAGCCATAAAGGCGAACCCCCAAAAAAGTTTTCTCTAGTATACAACATTTGATAACCATTAATGTTTCGAAGCGATTCGCGGCCATTGGATCTAGCTACGGGAGCAAATAAGTAAGCGACTAAGTGAGCATCGGTGGATACAGCGATATGTATCCGCGAGCCTCGGCTTGCCAAGTGGCGGCCACTTTCGGGGTACATCACGGGGACCTAGCATGAGATGCAGAAACATAAATGATAATAAATGCCTGCGTTGGCAATAGGAGGACAGTATTTTACCTCAAAACTTATACCTAGTGGCCCTCATCTTCAAAGATGAGGAAGGTTTAGCCAAGCATCCCTTGAGTTGTCATCCTCAAGGGGGGTGTTTGCGAATTAACATGCGAGAAAGGGAGAAAAATGAGAGAAAGTCTGCAGGTGGAAAGGTAGCTTTGGCGCCAATTTTATTGATTGATGGATTGATTGATTTTACAAAGCTTGACTGAGTCTTATATACTACTTAGAGTCAAGGAAATTACAAAAAAGTATGAAACAACAAAATTACATTGATGGCAATTTTAGTACAAACCCTGGCGTCAAAAAGTGGTCGACCACGGCGAAATAGAGGCGGTGTGAAATTTGAAAGCGAGAAAATTCGCGACATGCGGTTCGCGGCTGCGAAGAGGCCGCCAACCTTCTGAAGCTCTGCAATGCTTACTCTCCTTACGTATTTATGCCAGTGCCTTCGATTTGTACATGCGGCTTCGGGGTTCGGCTCGGGTTCTTCGTATTTGAATTGACTGAAGATAATGGTGTAATTGGCTTGCAAAACTACAGAAATATCCACAAAATATGATTAGTAGCAAATTTGGGACCTTAGTGTATCAGTGGGTTATTTAAGGTGATTAATACACAAAAAGTGCTCAAAACCTCTGATGAACAGGTCTGAAAAACGACACTATTTGGGCACTAATCACTCCCAAACCGATACGTTGCTAGTCCCTTACTTGATGACAAAAAGAAGGAAGAAGCGAACGAGGTTATGCTTTGTCGCAAAAGAATGGTATTTTCAAAAGTGTATGGATAAGTAATGCCCTACCCTTAGTGAATGATTGAGATACGCACAACAGCTTGACTGGGAGAACAAATGCCATATGGGACCAAGTTTTGAGGAAGAGTATCCATCCCAGGGAATCAACACGAAACTTCCACCAAAATCTAAGTGTTTATGTGATCGGTTTTTCCATGATAACCTCTTAAATTGCTCTCCCCCGACCCGAGCTACGCTAAGTCCTAGCACGATGACCAGGCTAAATAAATGCGGTTCCCTCTTATTTCATATTTCTTTTGTATTGTGGGGATACAATGCATCACGACCTCACAAAGTCCGTCATGCTTGAGAGTCCTGCGATGACTTCCTACCAACTAAGGCTTAGGGCATCAAGTCATGAGGATCTTTCGACCACTAAATCCTCGGGTTTCACCCCGAACTCCGAATGAATTCAAAATTCCAGCACCTATAACTCGTTAAACCTCACCCATCCACCCATGTAGCACTAAGTCGGTGGTCCCGACAGGTTGGGTTTTTAGGGAACCGAGGGCTTTAAAGACTTTATTTGTAAACCCCTCGGGCCCGGAGTGCTTTCGGGTTTCAAGGTAAAGCGTCGCTGGTTTTCTCTTCTCTTTTTCTTTTTCTTTTTCTTTGTCTTTGTCTTTTTCTTTAGAAGAATTCATTGGCCTTCTTTTCTGGGGAACAATAACCTTTTACAGATGGTCAATGAAACTAGGGTAGGTTTGCACGGTAAGGGAGTTATCACGGTTTCTCATTTATTATAGAAGCGTGTGCACGGTCTTATTGTAAAGGTGGAAAGAAAAAGATTGAATCCGAGAGACTTCAATTGACCATCCACTTAATCATGCATGGAACTAATCTGGCATCAATGGCATTGGGTGGTGTTTTGATTTTTTCAACTTGTGGGTTAAGGCGAAACCACCTGAAATGGAGGCCCAGAATTGTTGCGGCGGGTTAGAGCGAGTTGTACGATAATATAACAGGGTGTGTCACTAAATTTTCAACTTTTTCAATAGCAGCTTTCTCAAAAAGAAGCAAAAAGCAATCCACTAAACATATAAAATGGGCTTTGCTTAAACTTGTAGTAGACTTAAAAAGTGTAAAAAAAAAATGATATCAAAAGTATAAAAATCACTTCCTTCACTAACTCTTCCCCCAACCAAGTGTGCCATTGACCGCAATGGGGTGTGGATTGGAAAGTTAGTGGAGGAAAGATGCTCCCTGGAGTCAATAGCCGGTGAAAGGCATCACCAGGCACGGGCGGGGCTAAAGGTCTTCTTCGGTGGGAGTGGTTCTGGCTTTGCTGCCCATTGCTAGGGCATCGAGGGGGTCTGAGGGCTAGCGGTGGAGGATGTACCGGTGTCTCTGCTGGAGTAGGAACGGAAGCCGGCTTTGACGGGTACATATCGGAGATCATAGGGAGACCGTGTTTCACGAGATCTACATGAGGATGGCCTGATTCTCTGCGAGTATGGCGAATTAGAGCCGTGGCGACCTCGGTGTGTGGTCGTCTGTCCTTGGCGTTGCATGGGCAGTCGCAAATGATGCTGATGTTGAGGAGAACATGCGGACTACATCCATGTTGGTCAGAAAGTCCCGAGTGGAAATAATTGATATGCGGGGTGGTGCGAGGAAGGCTCGACGCGACAACGTCTGTGGGGCGGAGTGCGGGAGCGGGGGGACCCTAAAGGCAGGAGGAATTAGTGGAGGCTGGGGTGATGCTTGGGGCCGGAGGGAGGTGCTGGATGTGGCAGAGGGGTTGCCGGGCTTGAGAGCTCCCAATATGCTCCAACGGAGAAATTTGCTCCTCAGTAGGAATATCGGTAGCCGGCTAGTCCTCAGTTGGGCCCAGAGGAAGAAGGTGATAAGAGAGGGGCATAAGCTGCCACCGATAGACGGTAAGGATGGCCTCACAGTCACGACGGTGCTCCAATCTAGGCTCATCAGGGAAGCCGATATGCTCTAGCACCTGGCATAGAAGTCTCGAGAATAAGAGGCGTGGACTGAAGCCGAGTGGAGCTCTTGCGATGGACCTTCTCCTCGAAAATGGAGCAAAGGAAGTCATAATAATAAGCTCACGTGAAATTTGAACCGAAAGCCTCGAGATGAATGGTGAGGCCTCCAGGGATGGCTCCCTCTCCCTCTGCGAACTATATGCTAAGAGCGAGAAAAGACTAGGCAGTAAGAATTTGATCTATATAAGACGCATGCACGGCGAGTTGCCTCCTAGCAGTCGTCCAGAATGGTAGTGTCCCAGAAGAGAGAGGACCATTTCCACCGGTCGAGGATGAGACCCACTTTGCTTATAGCGATCGAGTTGGCAAGGACCACCGATAGATTGAATGTAGCTGCGATGTCTGAGGCCTTAAGTATCCCTGGCCGGCCGTCGATGGAGAAATGAAGAGCAGTCGGGTCGGACTTGCGCTTGGATGTCATCGTGTGAGGTGAGGCTCGATGACCGCAGAGGTAGAAAAATTGACCAGTGTGCATGAATGGCTCCAGGAGTACCTACGCACTGAGCATCGAGTCTCGAAGACTCGGGTCTTCCCAAGTCGGGAGATCATAATAAACCTGCATGCGAGACCTCTCTCACCTGTCGGCATTCCACGGAATAGGGTTCTGGTGGAAGTATAGTCGCGATGATAGGGCGGGGGACAGGTCAGTGGGGGGCTGAGTAATGCCACGATGGGGTGGTGGCGTGGCTCACGAGGTCGACAGAGGACTCCACAGGCGAGTGGGACTCTCTTGGGCCGGGTGAGGCCCTGGATAGCTTTGGGATGTGATGGAGAGGGAGCGAGTGGAACAACCCTGGTGTGGTACCTCCTTGGGGCTGGGGTAGTAGTACCAGGGGGTGGGAGGAGGGGAGCGGTAGGAGAACCCACGACGGGCTGTACGGCGGCCGGCGGCCGGTTAGCGGGGCGGCCGACCACTTAGCTAGAGCGCCGGCTGCGGTGGGGCTTGAGTTGGGTTTGGAGCGTCGGCCGGGGAGGGGGAGGCGGCTGCCCGAGGGGCGGAAGCGCGATCCTCCGCGGGTCTTCACCATGCTAGAGCCAAAGAAGGAGAAGAAATGGGGAGGGGGGGCTTTAGAAACTGGAAACGGGGATGTGAAATGAAAAGGAAAGAAAGAAAATGGGTTTTATATAGGGAGGGGGGGCAAATGAAAGGTCTGACAATTAATGGTAGTTCGAGAAAAAGAAAAAGGAAAATTAATGGTGGGTGCGGGAAGCGAAGGGGTTTCATCACAGGAAGATGAAGGGCGGGGAGAATTTTGCGATGAAGTGCTGCGGGTTTAATTTATGAAACTAGAAAATTTCGGGTAAACAACACCCCGGCCATTGTAACACACCAAGCAGAGAAAACCAAAATTGTGAGAAAAAAAAAAAACTTTGTAAAATGAAAAAATTTGAAAAGAAAAGCCAATAGCAAGAGATCAAGAAAGGATCTCTAAAAACAGGCGTAAAAAACCAAAATTGCGACAACAAAATTTTGAGGGGCTTATGAATCTTGTAGAAACCACTTCTGTAAAATTTGTTTTTAGCAATCATAGAGGGTCGGAGGGGATCTCACTCCTTGTCGGTTGGTGTTGCCGCGCATATGGCTTCAGCATTTACCCATTAACCTTGAATACCATGTAGTCTTTGGGATTGAACGAGGTCCTTGATCCATTGGGATAGACCTCTGGCGGATGGTGAATGGGCGGTCCATTTTGATTTAAGCAGAAAGAAGTGGGCTTGGAGTCGTGAAAACACTTGGTCTCCTTGTTTGAAATGTTTGCGAGCTATTAGTTGATCATGCCACCTCTTCAACTTATCTTTTGCAATTTTTGAGTTGAAGTAGGCATCATTCCTCAGTTATTCTAGCTCATTGATATCGAGGAGCCTGTTGAGACCAGCTCTACCCATATCCAGGTTCAATTTCTTCACTGCCCACCATGCCTTATACTCAATCTCCACAAGTAGGTGACATGCTTTGCCATAAACTAGGCGGTAAGGAGACATGCCCATAATGGTCTTGTAGGCTTTTTTGTATGCCCACAAAGAGTCTAACAACTTGAGAGACCAATCCTTTCGGTTAGAGTTCACCACTTTCATCAGTATTGTCTTGATCTCTCTGTTGGCTAGCTCAACCTGGCCACTGGTCTGAGGGTGGTACATGGGTGTTTACATGCTTGAGACACCATATAAGTGAGGAGGCTCCCAGGTTTGCATTCTTAATGCGAACCTCCAATGCTAAATTATGACTGGGGACCCAAATCTGGAGAATATATTCTCTTTCAAGAATTTCAATACCATCCACGTAGTGCAATTTGCCACGAGGAACTGCTTCAACCCCACTTGGACACATGGTCGACTCCACGAAAATGTGAGGTATCGAGGGAGGAAGGGAATGGTCAGTAATCGATCCCCCATACGTGAGTATGTCCGGCTACCCAAAGTGAGGTTTAAAGGCATAAATAATGACGATGAGAAATCTTCCCAACCTTTGGCATTTGTCACATTCCATGCACATGGTATGGGCATCCTTGCAAAGAGAGGGCCAGTGGAATCTAGACTGTAGCACCTTCCTGGCAGTTTTTTGGGAAGCAAAATGGCCTCCACATGCATTCTCATGGCAGTGGCTGATTATTCCTTGCTACTCTGCTTCAGGCACACACCTCGATTATCGATCGACTCATTGTTATACTGAGAATGGTTCTTTCCCAATAATAGGAGTGAATTTACTGCGAAGAAAATTTGTGTCTTGTTGCTTTCCTGATCTGGCAGTAGCTCCCACAGCCTTCGTGTGTTTGCGTGCGGGCATACGAGTGCCTTCTCAACCCGGGAGTAGTGACTCCTCGGGGAACTCATCATTGATTGGATGGTTGTGAGTGCTGTGTGCGATTGTTAATTTGGATAGGTGATCGGCAACAACATTTTCCACACCCTTTTTGTCCACTAATTTGCGGGTTGAACTCTTCTGGCGGGGAGAACCCATCGATAAGCCCTAGACTTAGCATTTTGTTTGGTGCTGAGCGTTGGCACCAGAGAAGTGAATGAATCAAGTGAATATTATGTCGACCCAACCAAATAAGCTCGAGAAATTTGTATAAGGCATAGACCGGCCCCCGCCAGCAGCTCCTTTTACACGACGAGTTTGTGTAATTCCTACATTCGCCTCGTTCGGTGTCTTTGCTCGCATAATAGACCACATAAGGCTTTCCTTCTTCCCTTTGTCGAGAAGCGCTCCAATGGCTGAATCAAACGCATGCGCTTTATCACCTCGAAGTAGCGCCAATTGGGGCTCAGTATTGGTGCAATGGTCGAGAAATAGGCAAGCTCCTCAAAGCTCTTTTGGCTGGAGTCTGCATCGAATAAATTGGCATCTTTTTCCAGCAGTTTATAGAGAGGCTTGGCAATTTTTGAGAAGTCCATGATGAACCTCCTGTAGAACCCTGCATGCCCCAAGAATTGCCTTACAGTCTTGACATTTGTGGGGGAGGGCAGTTTGGAAATTAAGTCAATTTTTGCCTTATCAACTTTGATCCCTGAAATAATATGCCATAGTACAATTCCCTGGCTGACCATATAATGGCATTTTTCCCAGTTCAATACCAGGTTTTTCTCTATGCACCTATGCAGGACAGTTTCCAGGTTGATTAGGCATTCTTCAAAGCTCCCTCCATAGACTATAATGTCATCCATGTAAACCTCCATAATATGCTCTACCAAATCACTGAAAATATTGAGCATACATCGCTGAAATGTGCCAGGGGCATTACATAGGCAAGGAGGCATTATAACATATCATATGTGCCAAATGGGCATGTGAAGGTGGTCTTTCTACGGTGTACGGAGCAATTTCAATTTGAAAGTATCTGAATATGGCCATCCGAGGGGAAATAGTAGAAAGGAGTGACCATAAATCCTCTCGAAAGCTTGATCCGTGAAGGGTAGAGGGAGTGATCGCTTCCTTGTCACTCATTTAGCCTTCATAATCAGCCACCCTCTAACCCGTGGTAAGGCGAGTGGGCATCTCCTCTCCTTTTTCGTTATGCACTATGGTTACCCCCGATTTCTTAGGCACCACTTGGGTTGGACTCACCCAGGTGCTATATGATATAGGGTAGATGATACCAGCCTGTAGCAGCTTTAGGACTTCTGCCCTAACCACTTCTTGCATATGTGGGTTCAGTCTTCTCTGTGGCTGCCTTACTAACTTCGTCTCCTCCTCTAAGTAGATGTGATGGGAGCAGACTGCTGGGCTAATACCCTTCAGATCAGTAATCTTCCACCCTAGGGCTTGCTTGTTCTCCCTAAGGATGTGCAGCAGGCTACCTTCCTATAGTCTTTGAGCGAGGATGAAATGACAGCCCCGGACTTGCTTGCTCTTTTGCCTCTTCCCCAAATAGGCATATTTCAACTCCACAGGCAAAGGTTTAAGCTCCAATTTCTGGGGCTCACTTGTTCCTTCCTCAATCATCAAAGGCAAAATATCTTGCTTTTTTCTCCAGTGCCCCTGCACAAGTTTCATGTTCTAGGCTTCCTGATACCCTTTTGAATACTAAGCCAATTCTTCAATTAGCATATCCTGCATCCCCTGCTGATCAGCCTGTTCCTCCAGGATTGTGTCAATGATGCAAACTTCTTCTAGGCCATCTTCCATTGGCAGCATGTGCTTTTTACTCAAGTGGAAGATGTTGAGTTCTAGAATTAAATGTTCAGAAGGTGGGTTACATAACACCATTTCGAGTTCACTGATAAGCATTGGAAGTGGCGAAGAATGTCTCCACAAGATGATAGGGTACATAATTGGCCTGGCTGGCTGGCGGTTACGTGTCCGTACAACAAAATCTCTTGGATAGTAGAATTTGTCCACTAATATTAGGGACATCTTCCACTGTCCCCCTTGGTATTTTGATTGATCTATCTGCTTGAAGAACGGTGTGATGGAGGTGGGCTTTGGTTCTCCCGACCATTTGCTTGTATATGTCGAAATAGGGGAGGAGATTCATACTTACACCCAGGTCTAGCAGTGCCTTTTCACATAAGTGCCTCCAATATTAACCGAGATGGTTGGATAACTCGAATCTTTATACTTCATTGGAGTCTTGCATTGGATGATAGCACTGACTTGTTCAGTCATGAAGGCCTTCTTGTCAACATTCAGCCCTCTTTTCACTGTACACAAGTCCTTTAAAAATTTTTCTAGGTGGGGACTTGTTTGATCATGTCAAGCAGGGGGATGTTGACCTTTACTTGCCTCAACACTTCTAACATTTTAGCCTGATTAGTGGCCTTCTTTTTAGCTTTTAGCGCTTGAGGAAAAGGTGGGAGTGTGCTATTTTTCACTGCAGTTTGCTTGATCACCACCTCCTCTGGTTCAGTCTCTTTATCTTCTTAGCCTTGTTCTACTACTTTGGGTGCTGGTTGTTTGAGCTCTTTGCCACTTCTCAATGTGATGATTGCCTTAACTTCATCCATCCTAGAATTTGGCTCATTGGAGGAGCTCACTTCATGCAGTCCCCTAGGATTTGGTTGTGTCTAAGAGGGGAATTTCCCCTTTTCTCACACATGCTGCTGGTTGGATAGTCTTGAGATTGAATACTACACGTTGTCATTACACACAGGGGAAATTTCAGCTTGCCGGTACGTCACACGGTTCGGTGTAGGTTGCTCACTTTCTTATTGGTGTGCTTTCCAGGTGTCGGTGGCCCGATTAGCACGGGCATTCCGCACCTTTCTTCCTCCCACAAAGTTACCTGCCTTGCTGGGGTCATAATAGCTTGTTCAAGCGGAGATGAAGATGGTGGTGGGCGTGTAACTGGAGCTGAAGGATCCAGCATCTTTGGCGTTGTGCGGCGGGAGAGCTAGGGAGGAGGTTTTGGTTTCCAAGAGAGGTTTGGGTGGTTCCTCCAGTTGGGGTTGTAGGTATTACTGTATGGGGTTGTGGCTGGTGGCTTGTATTGGCCACTGCATTGGCTTGTTCAGCCACAAAGTCCCTTGCGGGGAGCTGCGGGCAATGCTCTCCTTGGTGCTCAGTGGATTGACAGTTGAAGCATGGTTGGTTAGGCATAGATGCCTCAGTCACTTCTCGTACCTCATGCTGATTCCTCATTTCAAGCTCTTCCAACCTCCTAGCCAAGGTGGACAGCTTTGCTTTCGTCTCCATGTCCTCTGAGAGCGAGTACATGCCTCCCCTTTGATTTGGTGGTGGCCTCATCCTGTCTGTCTCCCTAGGATTTGGCTCATCCCAAGCTTTGGAGGTTTCAACTACATAGTTGAGGAAGTCCATGGCTTTATCTTGATTCTTGCTCAGGAAGTCCCCTCCACACATGGTCTCCATAATTGCTTTCATGGCGAAGAGGACATTCCATCATAGAAGTGGTTGACCAACATCCATGTATCAAAGACATGGTGTGGGCATGCCTTGATGGTTTCCATATATCTCTTGACATTGGTAAGAACTTCTCATTACCATGGGCTACAAATGTATAAATTTCCTCTTATTTGTTGGTCACGTGTACTTGCTTGAAGAACTTTCAAAAACTCACACTGCCGGTTCACGCGGTCAGGATGGTTCTTGGCCTTAGAGAATTAAGCCAAATTTTGGCTTTGTCTTTAAGGGTTAAGGGAAAGGCCTCTAACTTAAGCAAATCTATATCGATTGCACCCTCCTTGAAAGTTGTGCAAACTTCCTCAAACTCCCGGATGTGTGTGTATGGATTCTCATTTTCCATACCATGGAAGGTTGGGAACAGAGGCACCAAATAAGGCATGACGACTACATCTTCTGCAGGAGGTACAATGCATGAGGGTGCACCAGCAATTGGTGTATATGAGGTCCCCTCATTGACTGTAGGTATTGGGTTCTTAATTTAACCTGGCGACTTTGTTGCTCCTCGGGTGGAAGCTCCATCGATGCGTGTGGTGACTTCACACCCCTGTTCTTGTGGAGCACTAGTGACTCTAGCCTGCCTGCAGTGTTCCTATCCCAGTGTTTCATAAGTCCTAGAGAACCTGGCCACAAAACAACAAGAGAAGCAAAAAACAAGGCTACAGGGTTATCATTGGTTAAACTTAAAAGCAAAAAGCGGGTATGCCTGATATATAAAAAAAATTCGAGTGCCCTACACAGTGGGTTGTAAATGGGGAATAATGGTAAAATAAAAAAGGAATGAGAATTCACCAATACTTGTGATGTGGATCACAAGTTCAACAACTCCCTCACACTACGGCACCATCCCCGGCAACGACGCCATTTGATTCGTGCCACAGTAGGTGTACTGGAATCAACAATATTTATATCCTAGGATTCCTACTACCATAACAAAGCTACTACAGTATAGTGGTTTAGGGTCGAACTCGGGGATGAGTTTTCTTCATGCGAAATGAGCCACAGTTGACTGAAAATGGTGTTTCCACTTTGGATTTGGGGTTTCTTGTGTAAAAACGATTGAGGTTGATGGCTTGAAAAACCGTAGCGTAAGCAATTAAAAGAAATCCTTGAGTTTCGGACCTTGAAGCTAGGGTTCCTAAGGCAGCTATAATGCCCTCGAGTCATTTTCCTCGCGTTGGGGAGGATGACCAGTCATTTCGAACCAAATCATGTTTAGCTATAAAGGCGAACCACCCCCAAAGTTTTTCTCCCTAATTGCTCTGACATTTATTAACCATTAATGTTTCGAAGTAGTTAAAACTGGCCCTTGGATCTAACTGCCAGGAGCAAATAAATGGAAACTAAGTGAGCATCGGTGGATCGCTTAATAGAATCCCGAGGCCTCGCTTGTTAAGTGCGCGGCCACTCGGGGTACATCACGGGGGTTGAGCCTGCGTGGATGTAGAAACATAAATGATAATAAATGCACGCCTTGCGACGGGAGGACAATGTTTTACCTCAAAACTTTTACCTAGTGGCCCTCCTCTTCAAAGATGAGGAAGGTTTAGCCAAGCATCCCTTGAGTTGTCATCCTCAAGGGGTGTTTGGCAGGTGAGAAAATGCGAGAAAGGGAGAGAAAAATGAGAGAAAGTCACACCGACGGGAAAGTTGAAAGCTTTGGCGCCAATTTTATTGATTAATGGATTGATTGATTTTGCAGAGCTTGATTGAGCCTTATATACTACTCAGAGTCAAGGAAATTAAAAAAAGTATGAAACAACAAAATTACATTGAGGGCAATTTTGGTCACAGGCTCCCGCAGCGGCCGAAAAAGTGGTCGACCGCAGTGGGGAGCGGGTACGCAAAATTTCGTAGCCCGAAATTTTGCGACCCCTGTCTAAATTCTCGAAAATTGTAACAACACCAAAATCTACCTGTGTCTCCTCTCATACATTTAGCTCAATTACACCTTTTGATTTGTACATGCAGCGAGGTTGGGCTCGGGTTCTTCGTATTTGAATTGGGCTTCGAAGATAATGGTGTAGTGGCTTGAAAAACTCTGAAAATATCCACAAAATATGATTAGTAGGCATAGCGGACATAGTGTATCAATTGGGTTATTTAAGTTGATTAGTACACAAAAGTGCTCAAAACACGCAATGAGCAGGGGCTCCTGACAAGCGTATTTGGGCCTTAATCAAGTTTATTACCCAATGTTCCCGAGGAGGTACACTTTGTGGATCCCCAATTTTTGGCCCATATTGCATTCTTGGTCGCGACCTGAAAGTGTTGTTGCGATAGAGTTTTAATTCTTTGTTTCAGGTCTCTGTTTGCAGCATCGCGGTAGTGCATCGCGGCGGTATTTGTTTCTTGACATATTTGTGCAATGGCGAAATGAAGTTTCTTTTGTCGGCGACATATTTTCTTTGGCTGCTCGCACTTTTTGTCTGCAAGGTCACATTAAGTTCTATCCATTTTATGTCGCGATAATCTTATGTGTGTTTATTGGAATAGTTATGTTGCGACATTGACAATTATATTGCAACATTGTTTCTGGGCAGCTTCTTCAAATTTGTGTGACGACCCAGTTTTGATGTTGCGACAGTATTTCTGTTGGTTCTTATTGCAACAATGTTTCTTTTATTGTCAGCATTCCTGTCTCGACCAGGAAAGTCTGTCGCGATAGAGTCTTATCTCTTCTTTACCTGATTTCTTGTTACAGCTTCATTTTGATGTTTTGACATAGTCTATTGGTGTAGTAGATGTCTTCTGTCGTAACAGTTTTATCATCCTGTGACAGACTTTGCTTATTCATCTTTATTGTCGCGACTGATTACGATATGTCGAAGACAAGACTTCTCTTCCTTGTGTTTGAATCTTTGTCGCGACATGAAAAAGTCTGTCGCGACCTTGTTTATATGTGTTCAGCTTTTTCTGTGTTGCGACCTTAATATCCTTGTCACGACATCAAAACTTCTCTTCAGCTTGAAGTATGTCGCAACACTGAACTGTTTTGTTGCAACCAGGCCAGTTCACTACGTTAGCATCACTTGTTGCGACTTTGCTTCTCTGTCAGGACCAAAAACCTTGTCTTTCAGTGTCGCGACATTCATTACTTTATCGGGACAGAACTTCTTCATATAGTGTCTTAACATGCTTTTCCAAGTTGCAATAATCAGTGTCGCGACAAGAGAAGATTCTATCGTGACATAGATTCTGCATTCTTTTTTTATTATGTCACAACATAAACTGATTTGTCACATTATTCTTCCTATATTGCTCTTTAATTTCTTGTTGCGACAGAAGATACCTTGTTGCGACATAATTTCTGCTTTTTTTTCCTGTTTTTAGTGTCGCGATAGGAGCTTTTATGTCGTGACAGGTTCCTCCTGATGTTGACATCCAACTGACAAACCTTGTCACAACATTATCTCTCTTTGTCTCAGCTGACTTGTTGCATTCTTCCCATGTTCTGTCGCAACACGCTGTCTTTTATCGCAACATAGCTCCTCTTCTATGTTCAGTACTTTGTGTTGCAATAGAAGAAATATTTTCGTGACAGATTTCCTTAGCCATTTGCTTGGACGTTTGTCGCAACACACAAAACTCTGTCGCGACATAGACTACTGCAATTGCTCTTTTTTTCTCTTCTTTCTTGCTAAAATTTTCTCATTTTTGAATCAAAACCTGCAAAACACAAAGTTGGTGATTAATCCATAATTTTACATTAAAACAGATCTGAATATACTAAAAATAAGCCAGAAAAATGGATTAAAAATAGATGAGTTTAAGACTCATTAGCGACATTGACAATTTTTTCCTCAGAATTGCACAATTCACATTTTTCATTCAAAACAATGTGCATTCATTCAAACCAATCAGAATATACTTGTGAAAACAAACTAATCATCAAAAAATCTCAATTCAAGCATGAACAACACATCTTATTTCTTCTTTTAACATAATTTAACAGGATGATATTCAAATTATTCAAAGAAATGAGAACAACAAAGCTACTATTCATTTTCCACTCTATAAAATACATTCCCCTAAACTTCAACTATGCATTATCATTGAAGAACAAGTTAGAGGAATGTCTCTATAGCACTACGCATAGTAGTTTGAGAGAGCGTGCTTTTATAATAAAATAAATTTCTAATTTTAAACTTCATTGTCCTTAAAAAAATCAACAAAAACAATAATAATTTCAAACAAAAATTAAGAAATTAAACTTGAACACCACAATTTTTAACAAAATCAAGTTAACTATGAAAATTAAAAATTTCTTGGGTTGCCTCCCAATAAGCTGCTCATGTTTAATGTCTTTAGCTAGACATTTCCTACAAAATGTTTTCTTTTCAACAAAATTCTTTCATCTATTTCAAATCTAGGTCAATCTTCATTTATGTTCCCTCCAAGGTAATACTTCAATCTTTGACCATTCACTTTAAACTCACTTCGAAATTAAGTTTTTTAGTGTCCTTTGCTCCCAGTGTACTTGCTACTCTTTGGGATACTCCATCTTGACTTGGTTTTCGGAAACAACTTGAGGTGGAATTGTATAATAGGACTTGTTCTCTGCTTTTTGAATTCCTTCCGCCAATCTTCGATCATGCCACTTCTTTGTCTTACTATCTTCATTTATTATGACATTATCATAGCTTCATTCTCGACTCTTTCGAGTTCATTCATTTGGAAGCGATCTTTCTTCTTTAATGCCCAGAAAATCTGGTCGGTTTCTTGATGGTCCACATAGCTTTATATTCGAGTACCAGAGGGAGATGATAAGGTTTTCCAAATACAATTCTGTATGGGGACATTCCAATGGGAGTTTTGTAAGCAGTTCTATAAGCCCACAATGCATCATCTAGCTTTATGGACCAGTCTTTTCTGCTTGTATTCACTGTTTTCTCAAGAATTTTCTTTATTTCCCTATTGGAAATTTCTGCTTTCCTATTTAACTGAGGGTTATAAGCCAATCCCATTACATGTATGATTTCATATCTGCTCATGAGTTTTGCAAAAACTTTATTTGCAAAATGGCTTCCCTTATAACTAATGATTGTTCTGGGTGCTCTAAGTCTGCTCAAAATATTTTTTTATAAACCCAGCCACTGTGTTAGCATCATTTCTAGGACAAGCTATTGCTTCCAACAATT
Source organism: Tetrastigma voinierianum (assembly GCA_016808115.1). NCBI lineage: Eukaryota > Viridiplantae > Streptophyta > Magnoliopsida > Vitales > Vitaceae > Tetrastigma > Tetrastigma voinierianum. Next base: position 43,469 of record JAEQBH010005914.1, on the reverse strand, counting down.
TGGATACATAATCCACAACTAGGAGGATGTATAGATTTCCAAATGATAATGGAAAAAGTCCCATGAAGTCTATCCTCCACACATAAAAAATCAGCACCACCAGGATTCCTTGCAGGGCATCTCATTTCTTCTGCTTATGTTGCCTAGTCTCTGACATTTATCACAATGTTTTACCCATTCAAAATAGTCCTTGAATAGAGTAGGCCAAAAACTTACGATTGGAGGGTACATGGGTTGTTTTATCTCTGAAAAATGCCCTCCCGTATGGTGATGCGGGTCATTTATCAATAATTTCACCATGTTACGTTTTTACTGAATTTTACATCTCACGATAATCATATATGCTCCTCTTCAGAAAAGTAGTGGATCATCCCAAATATAGAATCTGTTATCAATTTCTAACTTTATTTTCTGTTAGTTACTGAATTCATATGGCATAATTCCACAGGCTAAGTAATTCACAATATCAGCATACTAGGGTGTTTAGGCCGATAACAAAACAAGCGCTCATCGAAGAAGTTTTATGTTATTTCACTTCCTTTTCTATTTCAACTATAGTAGTTTTTTCCAATCTAGACAAGTGATCAGCTATCACATTGTCACTACCCTTCTTGTCTTTAATTTCTAGATTAAACTCTTTTAGAAATAATACCCATATGATCAATCTTGGTTTGGCATCTTTCTTTGCCATCAAATATCTAATTGCAACATGATTAGTGTGTATTATAACATGGGACCCCAATATGTAAGACCTGAATTTTTCACAAGCAAACACTTGTTTTACTTGACATCTTTTTTGAGTTGTAGAGTAGTTCTCTTGCCTCATTGAAGGTTTTGTTGGCATAGTATATGACGCTTGAACATCTTCTCGGTTTTGTCCCTATCTGACTCCCATTGCATAGTCGGCATCACACATAATTCCCGAACTCATGTTCGTGGTGTTGCCATGATGGAGTTTGTAGCAATCTGGATTTTAATTTTACCATCAAATGCGGCTTTGCATGAGTTCATCAAAATCAAAATTTGCATCTTTTTCCAACGATGCATAATGGTTTAGAGATTTTGAGAAGTCCTTTATGAGATCTCTGGTAAAAACTAGCATGTCTAGGAAGCTTCTTATCCCTTTGGAAATTGTGAGTGTGGAGAGTTTTATGATAGAAATCTTTGCTTGGTCTACTTCTAACCCAATTGTAGAAATCTTGTGCCCTAAGACAATACCCTCTGTTACCATGAAAGGACATTTTCCCCAATTTAAGGCTAAATTCTTGTCTTGACACCTTTGAAGTATTGTTTCCAAATTTTCCAGAAATTTCTCTAAATTGGATCCATATACTGAGAAGTCATCCAAGAAGATTTCCATAGCCTCTTCTACTAAATCTGAAAATATAGACATCATACATCTTTGGAAGGTGGCAAGAGCATTACATAATCCAAATGGCATCATTCTGAAAGAAAAAGTGCCATAAGGACATGTAAATGTAGTCTTCTCTTGATCCTTAAGGGCTATAGCAACCTGGTTTATAAACTAAGAATATCCATCATGAGAAAACGAGTCGCGGGGGGTGTCACTTTAACGCTTTCCCAGCATTTGGTCCGTGAAAGGTGAGGATGTGATCCTTTGGTACTTCAGTGTTTATTTTTCTGTAGTCTATACTGGGGGTGTCATGCACAGTTCTTGTAGGAATCAATTCATTCTTCTCATTTCTGATCACAGTGAATCCACCCTTCTTTGGAACCACATGAACTGGGCTCCATGAGAGTATATGGTGCCAAGTAAACCTACATTAAGCATTTTAGTACTTCTTTTCGATAGCTTCTTTCATTCTTGGATTCAATCTTGTTTTGATGTTCAATAGGGTCTTTGCATTATCTTTCTAAAGGATGTGCATGCAGATAGAAGGATTGATTCCTTTCAAATCTTATATAGACCAAGCAATTACTTCCTTGTATTTTCTAAGAGTTTCAAGTAGTTTTTGTTCTTCATAATCAGTTAATGTAGATGATATAATAACAGGTCTTGCTTTTTCTGGTTCTAAGAAATCATACTTCAAATGACTAGGTAATTCCTTTAAGGTTAACCCTTTTGAACTTGTTTATGTTTCTTTTACCTTCTCATTATTGCATTTTTCTGTATTGTTTTCATCAATACTAAGTACTGCCTCTTTTGATTCAAAATTGGAGTTAAGAAATTCAACATCAAGAACATCAAGATACTGGAAATTCATCTCATTTTCATTCATTGAACTATGAATATTACAATCATTTATCAGTTCAAAACTAATGGGTACTTTTGTTTCTATAATCTTATAATCAATATTATCAAATTCTGGTTGTTTCAAACTATGATTGAGATTGAAGTGCACTGCCTCATCTCCAACCCTTAGAGTAAGCTCTTCTTTCTTTACATTTATCAAAGCTGCTCCTGTAGCAAGGAAAGGCCTTCCTAGCAGCAGTGGGACTTGTTTGTCTTCTTCAATATCAATAACCATAAAGTTCAATGGAAAAATGAACTTTCCCACTTTGATAAGCACATCCTTAAGAATGCCCTCAGGTTGAGTTAAGGTTCTGTCTGCCATCTGCAGGGTCATGGCTATGGGAGTAAGTTCCCCCAAACTTAGTATCTTGACTATAAATAAGGGCATCAAGTTGATGCTAGCTCTAGAATCACACAGTGCTTTTCCCATTTCAGAATTCCCTATTGTGCAAAGATTAGTAAAGTTGCATGGATCATGCATTTTCATTAGTAAAGACCTCTGGAGAACTGCACTGCAGGTTGTTGTTAGACTCACTACTCCTTCTTCAGCAATTTTCCTTTTTCTGCTCAATATATCCTTCATAAATTTAGCATAGTGAGGCATTTGAGTCAATGCCTCTAAAAAAGGGATATTAACCTCTATTTTCTTAAACATGTTCAAGAATATAGAGAATTGCTATTCTAACTTAGCCTTCTGCAGCCTCTGAGGGAATGGGACTTAAGGCTTGTAAGCTTGAACCTCTTCCTTCTTCCTTAGATCTCCCTCTTCAGCTTGTTGTTTTTGCTGCATTTTTTTTGTTCCCTAAAACACAGTTGTGTTTACCTAGATCAGCAAATTTCTTCTCATGAATGTTCAGCAACCTCTTATTTTATCCCATGAAAGTAAACATCTGTTCTTCAAAGGAAGAAGATATCCTTTGTACCTGAGTTTCTATTCTCTGACTTCCTTGTTGTTGTTATTGGAACCCAAGTAAAGCATAATGTTGTTGAAAATTTTGACGTGAATATAAGAGAAGAGTTACTCACTCAGTTGTCCCACTTAATTATGAAATTTAAATCTAGTAAATAACAAAGTAGTTTTCGTAGAGATTGAGAAAGCGTAAGTAAAGCGGTGGTGGTGATACAGTCTTCAAAGAGATCGACGGTCTCGAAGGTCTAGCTAGAAGGTCATCTAAGCCGCTATTCCACCGGTTTTAGGAATCTGCTCCGATATTGTAATGTAACGACATTAATGTCTTAAACCTTAAACCACTTGGCCATTCAAAATAAGTGAATTGATTCTTGAGCTATAGACTAAATAAATGGCTTTTCTTTTGTTGTGCTTGAAACCTTTTAATCTGATCCCATCCTCCAACACTTTGTGGCCGCTTCCTCTTCCTCTGGTCGAGCTAGCTCTCGCTTCCTAGGGCATCGGAGGCGACGCGCGGTCTTTGACCTTGCTATGCTCCTCCTCCATAAGAGAAATTCTCATGGTTCCTGAGTGCTGGTGTGTAATGAGTTGGCAAGTTAAGGTTGGGCTTAAAGTTGTAACTTATTGCATTGTGATCGCACATTTGCCTCTCGAAGATAAGGACCCTCATGGGTTAGTCCCTCTTTAGCACCATTCTCTTTCTCATTTTTCATTAAAATGTTCCCACTTCTTTTCTTGAGGTCCATTCTTCTTCCACTACCAACAATGGTTCTGTCTTGTTCATCAATGCATCAGTTTTGCTTATGATAGTCATCGGAGCTTGGCCTACATCACACCACTTCCTTTCAGTCTGTTGTTGCTCCCTGAAGTTTAAGATGGAGCTCTATAATTGCATTTGTCAAGGTCTTCTATCAAGTGCTTTGCCTCTTCAGCACTTTTTCTCTTGAATGCTCCATAGCAGGCTGCATTAATTATACCTTTGGAGTTATAATTCATAGAATGATAAAATATATCCATATGAGTGGTAAGATCTATTCCATTAGGCATCTTTTCAGCAATCTTTTGTATATTTCCCATGCATTATAGAGGCTTTCATCCTCTCCTTGCTTGAACACTATGATTTCCCCTCTTATTTCAAAAAGTGAGGGGGCGGAGGGGGAGAAGAATTGCTCATGTAAGCCTCCTGACTCTTCCCGATTGTTCAGCGATCTGACGGTGAGTGATTCAAACCAGAAGTTCTCGCCACATCTCTTGTAACTCGATCACTTTAGGTCTCACCATTCAACTTTTTTTGACTCCGCATTTTCCATCCTCATAAATCTTCCCATATGCTCGCTTGGTCTTCACTACAGATGCCTAGTAAATCAGGCCGCGCAAATATCATGATCAAAGCTAGCTTAAGTTCAAATTGTCGTTTATATAGCAGTCAGTCTACTAGTAGAGTATTCATCTTCAATAACCTGGCTTCCAAAAAATCCTTATAGTCATCATTTCTAAGGTCTCTCTCGGTTCCCTCGAATAGGTTGCATTCTTCTCTCCGACTCATTATAATTGTCGATTCAAGACTTTAACCTTCTTAGATTCCCGCATTTTCACTTATCCAAAGGCAAAAGTAATTCTCGCTTTCCGGTTTTCTATGAATGTGAAATCTTCCTGAAATAGAAACACGTTAAGATCAAATTAAATCTGTGGAAAATAGCCGTATCAATTTAAGCTCATAAAATATTTTCAGTAGCTTACTCAACTACTGCAGTTAAAAATTATTTTTGTGATATTCTATAATTTATGATAAAATAGAGAAAAATGTCCAAATTAGCGTTCTTAGTTGAATATCATATTTACATTCATCTTTTCGATTCTCGAAAAAGACTTCAAAACATGTTAAATGAGCTTTAAATACGTACTCAAAAACTCACTAATTGCTTTAAGACCAAATTGACCAACATGACGAGGTTAATTGTGTGCCAACTTCTAAGATTACCACCAAAGACTATTCTGGGCCCCCGATTAACCAGAGAAACTTGTTAACCAAATTTCTAACACGGCTACCAAAGACTAACTAAAGTCCCCGGCAACGACGCCAAAAACTTGTTAACTGACCAAAGATATAAAATATGTTATTCATTTCCTGGTCGCGCTTATCTGGCTGAAATAGAATGAAGGAGCCACTTATCGAGAGCCGCTTACTACTCCTCTGCTCCATGACATGATGATGCATGAGATGTCGAGGTATATGTGGACGACATGATGCAGTCCTCGAGACAAAGGCGCATCACTTAGCAACCTTTGGCCAGAGGCTCTTCAGAGGATTGACGTTTCAAAGTGAGGTTTAACCCCAAGAAGTGCACCTTGGGTAACTTCGGGAAATTGTCGGGACACATCAGTTAATGAGCAGGTATGCAGGTCGATCCCGAAAAGGTCGAGCCATACTCACATGCCTACCCCGAGGACTCCGAGAAAGAGATCGTGCTTCTCAAGACCATGCATATTAGCCATTTCATCAAGCAACCGGGATGCATATATGTGAGCCTATCTTCTGCCTTTCGAGGAAGAACCAAATTCACGCTTGAATGATGATCGCTGCACCTTAGAGTATGTTGTGGAGTATCTCCTTTCTCCTCCGCTTGGGTCTCCCACATGTGTGGTCACCCTCACTTTCTATACTTTTCAGCTTCTGGACATGGCCTTTGACGATGCTACCAAATTTCGATGATTCAGGGAAGGAGCGAGCCATCTATTATTTGAGTAAGAGGATGCCTTCTGAGTACGAAAGTACGTAGATTCATTATGAGTGTTTACTCCGCTTTTATCACTGGGGCCACTGAGATCGAGACATTATGTAACGTAGCATTCCATATTTTCGTGTCGATCGATCCTTTCGAGATATTGTCGACAAGCCCGCCGACCGGTGTGCTCGTGAGATGGTTAAGATCGCACGTAGTTTCGATATTCGCATGTTACCTAGTCAATAAAGAAGTATTTATGATATTTGTCGCTTCTTTTGCCATACTTTATAACATACCTATTGACGACATGAATTTCCCGACGAGCGCATTGTTTCTTCGTGAACTAGTATCAGTAGATGGCAACACTCAGTGCTTCCAATCAACAGGTTTGGTATCGTATCCTATCGATATCACTCCTCGTGGTTATCATATTCCCATATCAATCCGGCTGACATTCTCTCATCATCACCTGGGTCAATTTATCAATATACCGAGTACGAGGTCAGACACAGCCTGTAGACCTAATTCATCTTAGTTAGATACTGGAGATCCACTGTGGGATTCCAACTTTGCTATTCAATGTAATTGTGGTATCTGAAGACTTGATGAGAAGATGAAGCCTTACCATGCTTACTGATCATTGGTCGATGTGTTCGATGAGTCAGTGGATACATACATCCGCCTAAAGTAGAGAACTGGGCCATTGACAAGTACCCACCCTGGCTCAGACCAAATTCCTACTGAGTGACTATGCGACCATTGTCGATCGAGAATGAAGGTCAGAATCACCATCATCGCTTGACTGAGATATCGAGGACAAAGACGAGCCAACCTCGTACCACTCGACATTTCCATCGCCCATCATGCGACGCTACCTGCAGTCACCCCCCCAAGGATGCAGAGCACGAGACACTGGACTTTGAAGGCTCATTGCTTACGGGATGCACTCAGATAGGAGATCTACGATGGCCTATCATATTATGTTTAGACTCCAGGCTCTACAGATCGAGTGATGAGAGGTTCATGCAGAGTCCCGCGGCCCACACCTGGGAGGTTATATACTAACGCGTAAGATCATGAGGTGACCTGAAGCATTGTCGACCATGTGAGACAGATTATCGCTGGGCCAGACAGTAGATGTTCTGGAGTGTCGATGTGCACAAAGCACTCGAGCACACATTCCACCTTATGAGTCAGATGCACTCACATCCCCTCGTCATTTTCAAGATGTGGGTATTTATAGTATTATCAGAAGATCTCGCCTAAGTCTTCCAATAGGCATGAGTACATTTTAGTTGTCATTGACTATTTCACCAAGTGAGTGGAAACAACTTCCTATGCTAGATTGACAGTGGCCAGGGTGACCAAATTCATCAAATTGCACATTATCTATCGATATGGGGTCCCTCACGAGCTGATTTATGATAAAAGGGTGCATTTCAGGGGCGAGGTGGACACGTTGATTTAGGAGTATGGCATCAACATCCTGCATCTTCGCGAATGTGCCGCAATTAATGGGGCAAGCAGTAAGGCCATGAATAAGAATATCAAGAGGATTTTCGAGAAAGGTCGAGACTTCTGACTGACTGAGAAGCCCTCAAGGCCAGGCTCTATCGTACATCTCACTCCTACCGAAGCCACCTGTATTCTTCGTGTACGGCAGGTACATACCGCCGAGATCAATGGGATCTCGAGGAGTACTACTAGATCATAAGATGATCTGAGGTCGAGCTGGCCCACATTGCCATGGATCACTACAAAATATCCACAAAGATGATCAATAGTATAAATGAGACCTTTAATGTATCAATTGTATTATTTGGGTTGTTTGAAGACAATGAAAGTCAGCCAAACCCGTAATAAATGTGGCTTAAAACAAATACCTATTTCAAATGCACTCAACCGACACATCAAGTAGTCCCTGAATGACAAAAGAAGGGAAGAGCGCATAAAGTTATCTTAATGCAAAGGATGGTATTTTCAAAAGTGTATGGACAAGTAATGCCCTCCTCGCTGTGGAATGATCGAGACCCCGTGACAACATCCGCCTCGGGGAGAATAAATGCCATACAGACCTCAAGTTTTAAGAGTATCTATCCTAAGGAATCTAATCTAAACTCCAATCAAATCTGTTTATGCACTTCGCTTTCAACGATAACTCATAAACCGCCTCCCCAACCGTTATCGCCAAATCCTAGCACTCACTAACCTAAATACTCGGGTTCCACTCTTTTCATATTTCAGATCATAGATGTAATGTCAGAAATCAGACCACCAAAGTCCGGTAATCTGGGTCCACCGATGACTCCCAACCAACTAAGGCTTGTGTGGCATCGTCATGAGGATATCTCGACCACTAACTCCTGCTTCACCCCTGACCGAACGAATTTCAAAATTCCAACACCTACGACTCGCTAAACCTCACCCATCCACATGTAAATGAGCACTCAAGCCTGGGGCTCCCAACCAACTACAGGCTTAGTGGCACCAGCTTTAAAGACTTTCACAGAAACCCCTGACCGTGCTCGAGTTTCAAGGTAAAGCGCGACTTTTCTCTTCTATTTTCTTCTTTTCTTTTCTTTTCTTTACTTTTTCTTTTTCTCTTCTTTTATTTCGAAGACACATCGCCTTCTATTCTAGTGGAACCATAACCTTTAAAGGTGGTCAACCGAAACTGGGGTAGGTTTGTACGATAAGGAGTTATTCCGCTCAGTTATTACAGAACCGATGTGCACAAAGGTGTGGCTAGCTAAAAGGTGGGAAGAAAAGATTGAATATCGAGACTTCAACCGACCAACCACTTAACTGCGATGGAACAAATTCAGTATAAATGGTATCAAGCAAAAGGTTTCAATCCTCAACTTAAAGGATAGGCAAACCACAAAAAAAAAATTGGGCAAAATGTCGCAAATGAGTTAAGAAACCGAACCTGCCTTATATGTATAACAAAGGTGTATCACTAAATTTTCGCCTTTTCAAAAACAACTTTCTCAGTAAGAAAAGCAAGCCATTAAACATACAAAATGGGTCATTATACATGCAAAGATTCTAGCGAAACAAACCGATATTTACAAGATAAGAAAATCACTCTTCACTAACTCCCCCAACCAAGTGTACCATCACCATACCTGGGTGCGATCGAAAGGTAGCGGGAGGAAGTGCTACTCCCCGCCCCAAGAGTTGTGAAGCAGGGCGCCTCGGCCTGACGTACCAGGTGCCGCGTGAGTATCGTGAATCGCCGCAGCCGCTAAAGACATCTAGTAGTCTGGCTGTAATGGGTAGAGGAGGGGCCGGTCCCATTGAATAGGAGCCGCGAAAAGGCCTAAGGTGTGCTACACAGGAGATCGCAGGACCCAGTGACTTGATCCGCATAAGGACGGCCTCGATTCTATGCCAAGACGGCGCCTGGCCCAGCCACGGGCAGCCTCGCTCGAGTCATCCACCTGATGTACGTACGGGCAATGCAAATGATGTCGACATGAGAATGTGGATCGTGATCCATGACGGTCAAAAAGTCCCTGGGTGGGAGATGGTGATAGATCACCGAGGGTCGTGGCTGAAGTGCCTCAGCCCAACAATATATGAACTGGCAGCCGGGCAATGCGGGGTCGAGGGCACAGAGGGACGATAAGATGTGAGCCTGAGGCACTAGAGCAAAGGGGTGGGCCAGAAATGAGGGGGCCAGAGCCCGAGGCTCCCCAATATGCGACCCTAGGGCCGGTCCCCGTGGAATATCTAAGAATTGGCAAATTCCTCTACTGGGTCCGAGGCTGCGAAATATAGGAACGGGGCATGTTGTGCCATCGATCAATCTGTAAGGACGACCTCGCAGCCTCACGCCCACCCAGCTCCCTGTGGAAGCCGATATGCTCTAAAACCCGCACAAGAGTCTCGGAATAATAGAGGCGTGACTCAAACGGTAAACTTCAGGATGGACCTCGTCTCTCGGGCGGAACAAGGATGTCATAAGCTCGACGGGCTTAACTAGAAGCCCTCCGATATGTGATGGGCTCCAAGACGGGCTCCATCTCCTCCTGGACTATATGTCGAGCGGAAAAGATTGCACTACAAAATGGTCTATAAGGATGGCACTGACTCGAGTCGCTCCCGAATTAATCTTCCAGATGTGGTGTCCCCGGGAGAAGACACCGGACATCTCCTCGCGAGTGGATGGGGCCACAGCCTATAAGTCGCCGAGTCAAGAGATTACCCAGAAATTAAAAGTCATTGCGGATGTTGGGAGGGTCTCATATCCTCGGCCTACCATCGATGGAGAAATGAAGGTTGATGTGTTAGGCTCGCTACCGGATGTCATCGGTGGTAGAACTCCAAATGACCACCCGAGGGTAGAAAAACCGACAGGTCATGAACGGCCTGGTGGAGTACCGCCGCACTAGTAGCATCGAGTCTCGAGCCTGGTCTCGGGAAAAGTCCGATATCATATCGAACCTCCGTACGATCCCTCTCATCAGAATCGCGATTCCCCGCAACGGGTCAGCAGGGAAATACGGGCCGCCCGACGATAGAGGGTCGTGACAAGTCTAGACTGGGGCTCTAAAGAATGCCTCACGGGTGGGCGATTGTGGCTCCGCAGCCCCGACCGAGGACTCCCCTCAGCCCAGTTCCCGGCTCTCTGATACCACCCTACGGCCGGGTCTGGATGTGATTGGCAGCGGCAACAACTGAGCGTGAGATTCTCTGGGTAGGGCATCAAGAGGGATCACGAGGACCGCTGGGTGGCAACAAAGGGTGAACATAAAGAGCAACTGAGGCCGCCGAGGTGAACAACGGCGGCACGGACACTGAGCAACAATGCACGGCAGGCTGAGGGCAAGAGGCTGCTGGCACATAACCGCAGCGGCGAGGCGCAAATGTACAGGGAGGGGAGGAACCTCGCAACTCAGCCGGAAGCACTTCCATCGCGGTTCACCATGGTCGGGCTGCAGGGAGAGAGAGGGAGTAGGGGAATTTCAAAACGAAATGGAGATTTGAAATGAAATGGAAGGCGCGGAGGTTTATACAGGTAGGGCGGGTAAGGAAAGGTTCAAGCCACTTAATGGCATTATGCCTATTAAATGGCCGGCCAAAAGAAATGCAAAATTCTGTGAAGGCTGTAGGGAACCTGAGCCGCAAAGAGGAAGATGAAAGGGCAGAGATTTAACAAAGAGAACCTCGCGAAATTCCACAGCTTAAAATTTCGCAACCTCGAAATTTTCAGCTAAAAACCGCTTCCTAAAATTTCAATGTAACACTTTGCAAAAACTAAAATTATTGTAAGACAGCTTTTAAAAGAGAAATTCAAGAAAAGGAAAACAAAACTAAACAACAAGGGACACAAAAAGATTACAAACTAAGCAATTAAATCTCTAGTGACTTCGACATCGCAAAAGTCACTCCTAAAATGCAAAATGAGGTTTCTGAAAGAGGGTCAAGGAGGGATTTCCTCCTGTCACTGAGTCAGGCTGCATCACATACTTTCGCTATCGACTCGAACACTGGATTGTTCTTGGGATTGAAAGGTGCTCCATCGAACCATCGAGTAAACTTCGGATGGTGAACGGCCCAAATTCCATCTCGATTTAAGCCGCCTCTGAAAGAGGTGGAGCTCGATCTCGTAGAGCAATACTCGTCCCCTTTGGAAATAAGCTCATGAGCTATCGCCTGATCATGCCACCCTTTAGCTTATCTTTGCAATTTCAGTCGAGGTAGGCATCATTTCAGACCCCTGATAAAGTAAAATGATAGACACTGTCAGAACCTGAATTTGTAATTCTGATGACGACGCAGGTTATACCGCTGGAAATTGGCCTCACGAAATTCAGACATACCACCCCCAAGTGCCTGAATTGCACGATTTCAAGACTAACGAACGACTAGAGACATGGTACACGTGCATGAAGATGCATGCCATGAGGAGGACAATTTACACCGGGTGGAAGCCAAGTGTCACACTCTATCTCGCATGAGAGGATAGTAAGTGGAGAAAGGGCACGAATGACAATGGTGGGACGCGCTGTCATGAGGAGAGAAGCAAAAGAGGTGTTCTACACCCAGGCATTTTCCACCCAAAGCAAATTGTTCTGAAGAGGAGAGAAAAAGGAAAAGAAAAGAGGAGAAGAAAAGAGAAAAGAAAAAGAAAGAAAGAAGAAAGACAATGGAAAGGGGAAGGGAGAATCCGCAGCCTTCCGATTAATAAACAAGAGGAGGTCATAGCGAAGAACGACCAGACTTCGAGAGGTGGGGGTTCTCTCCTACGCCGGTTAGTTCGTTTAAGAGCCATGAAATGGCCATGACTAAGCAACTCAGTAAAGGGGATGGTTTAAAGAATAATTTCGATAGATATTACGCTGGATTGGACCTATTGGTTTGCGTAGTTTTGGGAATCCGCAGCCTGAACCGATCATTGTGATAGTAGCTCGGGATCCGAACAAGATGATCTCGTTGTGTACCTTGCATGTCAAGTTTCGAAGCCAGAGATTGAAATCCAGCCAGGTAAGTTATCGCCGGTTTCAACAACATGCGTATTGTGTGAGAAAATGATGTTATTGAAAGCATGTCATTTATATATTAACGTGATGCTCGTGTGAAGCATGTATTATGAGTATTGCATGTACTTCCCATCATGCATGTAACATGAGATATTATGCTGACATTATCATCAGATGTGCACCTGGCCATCGTTGAATTCCGTGAGTGCATGAATAAAATGGGCTCTGAGGGTCAGTCTAATAAATTATATCTGAGGTTCATTCAATGAACCACCCGAGGGTTATCCAATAAGGGTTCTCGTGAGATGGTCCAAAGGGTTCGATAATTTTGAGGTCGCCCGCTGGTTTACTATTCCTGAGGGTCATTCCGCTGCGCGTAATATTCAGAGGGTCACCGATACACGCTGGTTGTTCAATGGGTTTCAAAACAAAAAGCTTTGCTTTGAAAACTAGTTTTCATACATGGAAAATTGCATGTATGAGAGAGTTCCGTGAGGATCAGATGACATAGACATTCATATAGAGATATGCATATTTTATATGAATGAGTGTGAATGATTTTGTGATTATGTTATCGAGATGTGCACTTAGGTGGGGGAGTAGCCCTCAGAGTAGATTTTCTACTGCATAACCACCTGTCAGGTAATATTTCTGTGTACCGGGAGGTACACCAAGAGAAGGTACTTCATGAGGTCTTAGTTGAGAGGAAGATCTAAGATGGCCTATCGTGTTCTTTTGTAAAATTTCTGGGTAGGAACTGTTGTCAAAATTTTGTACTTATGATATAAATAAATTGTAATTAAACTCAGATTATATGTTTAATACAACTTGCAAGGGCTGTGTCTCGCTGAGAGATGTCGGTCATGTCCGAACTATAGGAAGCTGCTCTATTTCGATCCTATGTAATAGCCGAACTTTAATACTGATTTTGTCAGCAAAGGAATTTAAAGCCCGTTTCTCAGTAATGTACTCTACTGGCAGTTTGATAGTTAATCACCCAAATCGTAATTCCCTTATAGCCCAAGTTACGGCCTTTTTTACTTAAGAGTCTCGAGGATGAGCCAGGCTTCAGCTTTTCCGGCCGAGTCGACTCTTTGCGTAGCTGAGTTTTTGATTTAGCTTAATCTCTTTGGGGCAAGCTGAAGTTTCTTTCTGGCTTAGCCGACCTCAGCGCAGCCGAGCCTCCCCCCGTCTCGAGCCGACCTCTTCGCGCAGGCCGAGCCTTCTAGCCCAAATCGACCTCTCGTGCAGCCGAGTCGTGTGTGGCCGAGCCTCACAGTGGATGAGCCGCATGAAATCAGGCATGGCCGAGCTCAAGCAGGATGAGTCAGAGCGGCCAAGCCCAGCGTGGACGAGCTGATAAATGGCTCGAGCCTGCCAGGATGAGTCGTGTGTGGCCTACTCTTCCAAGAGGATGAGCTGTATGTGGTCGAGCTCAAAGAAGGATGAGCCGTGGTACGGCCGAGATCAGTAGGATGAGCCGTGTGTAGCCCACCTCAAGAGGATGAGCCGTAGGAGGCCAAGCCGACCTCCTTCGTCAAGTTTTCCGGTGCAGCCTACGAGCCTTGGCCGTGCCAACTTCTCGACAAACTACAACTTTCGGGTCCGAAGTCCTGTTACATGTGTTCCTAGACTCTATGGAAAGCCCTTTCAGTCTGTGAATCCATCCATATATGTGGCTCAATATAATCAGCTTATATTGTGTTTGAAAGAGATGAAAGATGCAGGGTACTCTGTCGGTTTTGCATGCTCGGCTGTCGCTCAGCGGAAGCGCCAACTCTAGCACTACAACTTCCTCGTCCGAAGTCCGTTTCAAGTGTTCTTAGACTCTATGGAAAGCTCTCTAAGTCTAGAATCTAACCATATGCCTGTGGATGGCATTTTGTGCTCAAATAATTTCTGAAAAGTTGATCATTGGAATATGGCACAACAGATAACAGAATCCTAAACAGATAATTCCATGCAGTCCTGTTTAATGACTGATGATACTTTAGCTACAAGAACAGAAGCATGAGGATCAGGTCATGGCACCCAGAAAAAAGATCCTGAATCTTCTGGGTACATAATTTTCGAATTTTCACCATGATAATGAGGAGCCCGGGAATGCACTCACCCATGCCCTGGGGGTCATCTTTACGCCACATCCCAATCACTCACAGTGCAGCTCAAGCAACCATGATAAGAGATATGCTCATCATTTCTGAGCATCCAGGTTTAGTGCCCGAGTGGTCAACAACATTTACTGAATTCATCACTTCACACTTCAGTTTACTCACTTCACTGGGCTCAACCCAACGGTCTCAGGTGTGTGGTTTCTGTGCTGAATCATGTACTACGCAGAGGCTCTAGCGGCTTCCATGCGCATACGCAACTCAGCCCACTGAATATGCAGTCGGACCCAAATCAGAGAGAATGTGACTTCTCGCACTCAAAGATCCACCCGTGGTCTCGCTACTCCAAGGAACTGCTTCAACCCACTTGACACTTAGTCAACTCCCACCAAAATGTAGAGGTATCCAAGGGAGGAAGGGAATGGTCCCATGAAATCGATCCCCCATACGTCGAAAGGTCAACTACCAAATCGGGTTTAAAAGGCATCATGTGATCTACGTAGAAATCTTCCCAACCTTTCGATTCACATGCATTCCTTCATGGCAGGCCGGGCATCCTTAAAAAGAGAGCTAAAGGAAATCGAGACTAGAGCATCTTCCTACAGCTTTCAGTAGCTAAAGTGGCCTACGTGCATTATCATGGTAGCGGATCGAGGATTCCCCTGTCAGCTTCCAGCTCAGAACACACCTTCTGATTATCTGGTCAACACATTATTTGTACAAGAATGGTTCCTCCCGCATGTGAGCACTTTACAAAGAATAATTTCTTATCTCAGGTTTTCCTAATTCACGGGTAGCCTCTCGTAGCTGGCAATTTGCAATGTGAGCATACCAGCAGTGCCTCCTCAACCAAGAGTTGCACTTGAACTCATCATCGACCTGAGGGTCAGAGTGTCAGGTGCGATTGTTAATCTCTGACAGTGATTAGCAACAACATTTTCCACACCCTTTTGGTCCCCGATTCAGTGTTAAACTCTCACAGTAGAGAACTCCACCTAATAAGCCTAAATTTTTAGCATTTTGTTCATGAGCAAGTATTTCAAGGTCGAGTGATCCGTGAATACTATTATGTCAATCTAAATCCGGGATAAGCCTCGAATTTGTCTAAGGCATGTGACCACCCGCCAAAGAACTCCTTCAGGAGTCACCCTCCTGTGGCCTCATTCAGTGTCTTACTTACATAATAGACCACATAAGGCTTTCCTCATTCCCTTTGTCCGAGAACTGCTCTAATGGCCATATCGCTAGCATCGCACATCACTAAGTGGTAATCGCGCTAAGGGCTCTCACTATGTGTGTAAGGTCAACAGGCTTTAAGCCCTCAAAGCTCTCGAAGCCCTCGCATCCTAAATAAATTCCGCATCTTTTTCCAGCAACAGATAAGAGGCTCTACATCTTTGAGAAGTCCATGATGAACCTCTCCGTAGGCTCACATGCCCTAAGAATCGCCTCTTTACGCCTCGATGCTCTGGGAGGGCTGTTTGGAAATCAAGTCGATTTTTTCCTTATCAACTTCGATCCCTTTTTCTAAAATAATATGCCCAAGTACTATTCCCTGGCTGACCATAAAATGGCATTCTCCCAAATTAAAACTGTGTTTTTTCTATACACCTATGTAGATGCTTTCAGTTTGATTAGTACTTTCTGTTCTCAGATTGTAATGTCATCCATGTAAACCTCCATAATGCGATCTACCAAATCACTAAAAATACTGAGCATACAACGCTGAAATGTGGTAGGGGCATTACACAAGCTAAAGGGCATTCTCCTGTATGCATATGTTCCAAATGGGCATGTGAATAAGGGTCTTTTCCCCTCGTTTTCAAGAATTTCAATTTGAAAGTATCCCGAATAGTCATCCAGTAAACATAGTATATCGACCGTGAACTTTCCAAGAAGTCGATCCATGAAGTGTGTAGGAAGTGATCCTTCCTAGTCACCTCATTTAGCCTTCTATAATCAATACATACCCTCCAACCTGTGATAAGGCGGGTGGGCATCTCCTCTCCTTTTTCATTATGCACCATGGTTACCCCCGATTTCTAGCACCAATTGGTCGACTCCACCTGTGTGCTATCCGATATTAGGTAGATGATACCGAAATCGCAGCCAGCCTTTTAAGATTTCAAACTCTAACCACTTCTCGTGGCATGTGGGTTCCGTACTCTTCTATGGTCGCTTACCGACTTCGCTCCTCCTCTGTGCATGTGATGTAAACTTCAGTTCATACCCTTCAGATATTAGTAATCTTCCACCCTGTGGCTCGCTTGCTCTCCCTGGGGATGTGTTGCATTACCTTCCCGTGAGGCCGAGCAGATTTAGGGACAATCGACACTCCAAGCCTCCGCTCTTCCAACAGCATATTTCAACTCCATGTGCAATCTAAGCCAGCCCACTTTGAGTTCACCCTGCTTCCTTCTCAATTATCAAAGGCGTAATTTCGCTTTTTCTCCATCAGCTCTCGCACAAGTTTCATGTCTGGGCTTCACGCTTCAAACACTCAAACATTTTAGTCAAAGAATCCTCGCATCCTCTCGCCGGTCACCGTTCTTCAGGATTATGTCAATGATGCAAACTTCTTCTGAGCCATTTTCCACTGGTTGCATGTGCTTTTTACTTAAGTGGAAGATGTTGAGTTCAAAGGGTCCATGTTTAGAAGGTGGGTTGCATAACACCATTTCGGCAATTTGATGTCGCGTGAAGGTGGCTAGAATGGCCTCCACTGGGATGATAGGCACATAGTTATTTTGTTCTGCGGTTGGTTTTTGTCGAGTACGTAATTCCAATGATAGTAAATTTGTCCGCGGATGAGAACATGCTTCCCTTTGTCCCTTTTGGTATCTTGATGGATCTATCTACAGAGACAATGTGATGGAGTGGGCTTTAGTTCTCGATGGCCCGCTTTCGTACATCGAATAGGGAGGAGATTCACACTTGCAATACAACAACGCCTTTCTATCTGAAGTTCCTCGATATTTCTGAGATGGTTAGACCCGACCGGATGCTGTACTTATTTGGAGTCTTGCATTGGATGATGACTTATTCGGTCGGGAAGGCCTTCTTGTCAACATTGACCCTCTTTTGATGTACATAAGTCAGCAAAAAATTTTGCATGGGTAGGGACTTATTTGATCATGTCAGCGGGGATGTTGACCTTTATATCTCGACACTTACAGAATTTCGGCTGATTAATAGCCTTCTTTTTAGCTTTTAGTTCTTGAGGAAAAGGTGGGGTGTCTTATTTTTACGCGACACAGCGATCACCACCTTCTACGGTTATTTTTTCGACTTCCCCAACCACTTTTCTTTTGCTTTGGGTGCTAGATGTTTGAGCTCTTTACCACTTCTCAATGTGATGATTGCCTTAACTTCATCCATCCTAGAATTTGGCTCACTGGAAGAGCTCACTTCATGTAGTCCCCTGGGGTTTGGTTGTGTTTGAGAGGGGAATTTCCCCTTTTCACTTTTTATTCTTGGTTTGGATAGCCTTGATATTGAATCTTAACGGTTGTCATATTTTTGGGAAATTTCGACATGAAGCTGATCATGCTTTTGAGAAATTTTTGAGTGTGGGTTGCTCATTTCTTATTAAAGCGTGCTTTCCATATCGATTCTTTGATTGGCACAGGCATTCATTGCCTTTATTCTTTCAGGGTGCCCGCGCCCTTACTCAAGTTCAAAATGGCTTGTTCGTGGGAGAAAGAAGATGGTGGTGGTTGTGCATTTGAAATTTGAGACCCTTCTTCTTTGTTGTCTTCCGAGGAGGCACATAAGTGGTGGTTTTGGTTTCAAAGAGAGGTTTAGGTGGTTCCTCGATTAGGTTATGGTATTCTTGTATGGGGTTGTGGTTGGTGGCTTGTATTGGCCTTGCATTGGCTTGTTCGACCCTGAGAGTCCCTTGTGAAAAAATCACAAACAATATTCCTTGGTGCCTGATGGTGACGATTTGAGGGGCGTAGTTTGGTTAGGCATAGATGCCTCGATCCTTTACTCGTACCTGTCTGATTCCTCATTTCAGCTCTTCGACCTCTGATCGAGTCTTGGCTTTGCTTTTGTCCGTGTCCTCTAAGGCAGAGTATACCTCCCCTTTGGTTGGTGGTGGCCTACCGTCTTGTCTGTCTCCACAGAATTGACTTCGTCGAGTTTGGAGGTTTAAATTTACATAGTTGAGGAGTCGTAGCTTCGTCACGGATTCTTGCTCGGAAATCCCCTCCGCACACATAGTCTCGATAATTGCTTCATGGCAAAGACATTCCATCATAGTGGTTAACCAACATCCGTGTATCAAAGCCATGGTGTGGGCATGCAGCGATGGTTTCCATATATCTCTCAACATTGGTAGAACTTCTCATTATCATGGGCTGCAAATGTATAAATTTTCCTCTTCAAAGCGGTAGTCACGTGCCTGAATAACTTTTCACAGCTTCACTGCGGAGTTACGATCTGGATGGTTCTTGGCCTTAGAGAATTAAGCGAATTTGTGACTTTGTCTTTGAGGAGTTAAGGAAAGGCGCTTGACTTAAGCGAGATCCGTATCGATTGCACCCTCACCAAAGTTGCAAACTTCCTCCGAACTCCGGATGTGTGTGTAGTTCTCATTTCCATACCATGGAAGGTTGGGAACGAGGTTTGAAATAAGGCAGCAGGCTACATCTTTGCGGGAGTTGATCATGTGGTGCGGCTCACCCTTGGTGGGTGTATATGGTCCCTCATTGACTAGCCCAGGCATCAGGTTTCTTGGTATCCTATTGACTTTGTTGCTCCTCGGGTGGAGCTCCATGGTCTTTGTGTGAATAGCCACTTTGTTGTATGGAGCATTGGTTCTCTAGCACACTGCGGTGTTTCTATCAATGAATTGCATACGATCTGGGAACCTGACCTGAAAACAGAAACCAAAAGCAAGGCTACAGGGTTATAGTTGATTTAAATTTTAATAACAAATAAAAACTGAGTATGCACAATATAAACATGCAATTTCCACCCAGGTGAGGCTGTAAATGGGGAATGCGGTAAAATAAAAAGGAATGAGTTCCTGACGCGATTTGAATCCGCAAAGTTCAGCGATTTACCGGCTCACGCCCGGCTGCATCCGTGACAAGCGACGTTTGATTCATGCCACGGTAGGTCATCTTTGGAATCAACAAATTGTATCCTAGGATTCCCTCTTGCCGTAGCAAAACTGCTTTATGATATAATTATTTGCTTCGAACTTCGGGGATGGGTTTTCTTCATTGCTAAATGAGTCCGCAGTTGATTGAAATTAGTGTTTCCACTTTAGTTCGGGTTTTTGTAAGCAGTGAGCTTGATGGCATGGCCTTAATTGAAGAAATAAAGTGTAAAGAACTCCTTGAAGTTTTGACCAGGCTTAGGGTTTTAAGGTAGCGCGCTAATTTCCTTTACGTTTCTTTTCCTCGTCTTCGGGGAGGATGACCTATAGTCATTCCCAGCCGGATCTGAAGTTTAGCTATGAAAGCCAGACTACTAAAATTTTCCTTCTAGTATACAACATTTCTTACCATTAATATTTAAACAGGACAGATAATAAATTGCGATCTAGCGCGGGAGCTAATAAATGTAGCAATTGAGCATGTCGGTGGATCGCTTAATAAGTATCAGGCCTTGAAAGCTTCTTGTCACAGCCGCTCAGTGCGTCACGGGGATTGAGCCCGCGTGTGAGTTGCGAAACATAAATGATAATAGATACTGCGTTGGTAATAGAGGGCAGTATATTACCTCAAACCTTTAACACAAAAAGTGGCCCCTCCTCTTGAGGATGAGGAAGTTGGCCAAACATCAGTGAGTTGTCGTCTCGAAGACATTTGGCGGTGAAAATGCGAGAAAGGGAGAGTGAAAGAGCGATCGCCGCGAGCGGAAAGCTCAGCTTCCGGCACGATTTTTATTGATGGAAAAGCGCGTTACATGAGCTTGGCCGAGCTTATATAGTACCCGAGTCGAGGAAATTACTTAAGTATGAAAGAACCAGTACATTAAGAGACGCATTTTGGTGCAAAAACCACGAATGCGGTCCAGCGGTGGTGCCTAAGCCCGACTAGTTAGGGCACCACTTAGTGCTCGCTACCGCGGTGGATGGGTGGAGTTTAGCAAGTTGTGAGTCTTTGAGTTTGAAATCATTAGTCGAGGTGAAACACAAAGAGTTAGTGGTTGAAAGATCCTTATGACTTAGTGCCCTAAGCCTTGGTTGGGAGTGTCGATAGATCCGGATTACGGACTTTGGTGGTCGATTCCTCGGCATTGCACCCTACAACATAAGAATTTGTGGAATAAGGTGGGTCTGATCTCTTTGGGTTGGTTAGCGTGCTAGGTTGTGGCAATGCTTTGGTTGGGAGAGTGCGGTTTAGCGGTTGTGTTGAGAACTAATCAAGCAAAACACTTAGGTTTTGGTGGAAGTCTACGGTTGATTCGGTAAGGGCTCTTTTGATACTCAATTTTTGTATGGCATTCATTCTCGAGATAGTTATTGGGCAAGGCTTTGATGATTCTTACTTAGGGTTAGGCATTGCTCATTCACAACCTTTTGAAATACCATTTTTTGTGGACATTATTTTGTTTATCATTTTGTATACTCTCTCTTTCTTTCTTTCTTTCATTGCTAAAGGCTAGCAATGTGTAGACAGAAGTGTGATTAGTGCCCAAAAAAGTGCTATTTTGAACCTGTTATAGGTTTTAGTGCTTTTGTGTACTAATCATTCTAATTAACAGATTTACACATTAAGGTCCTGCTATTCTTGATCGTTTGTGGCTAATTTTTGTAGTTTTTACAAGATAATCAGGCTAAAATTATCAAGTCAATTCAAACACGAAGAACAGGAGTTGAACTCATGGTGCGAATCAGATCTCGAAAGGAAAGAAGAAGCCGAAAAGTGAAGAAGATTTGGGGCTGAGGAAATTCCTATGCGCCTTTGTTCATGCTCACAGCCTTCATTCCTGTTTTCCGCAGCTTTCAGATTTTATTTACATTTTGTTTCTTCCCATTTTATCCTTCCCTAATACCTTATGAATTAAGGTTGTTTTGTAATTTCCCCTTGATGAGCATATATAAGCCTCCGATGCGTATGAACTTTTCAATCCAATCGATAAAATTGTGAAGCTTTCGAGCTTTCCTTTCTGCTCGAGTTTCTCTCATTTTCTCTCCCTTTCTTGGTTGCCAAACACCCTCGAGGATGACAACTTGGAGGATGAATTTGCTAAAACCCTTCCTCCTTGAAGCGAGGAAGGTTCTTTGGGTGCGGATCACGGAAGCTCTTGGAAGTCCCCACTGTTTTTCACGCGGTAGTCTTGCTTTACGTGTTCTCGCTTTTTAACATGGTTTTTCATCCTTTTTAGTCTCCTTGAATGGTTATTACTTGGTAATCTTTTGAGGCTCATTGGATGCTTAATGTTACATCCATTGATGTTTGTTAGTTATCATTGCATGATCCATTGTGAGGTGAGTCAGGTGATTTGCATTTAATTACAGAAACCTTGATGGCGATGGATGCGTTTTCAAGGATAATTATTAAGGGGTTAGGTTTAAAGCTAATGAAGACCGGTTCGGGGAAATGACTATATGTCATCCTCCCAGCGTGAGAAAGGACCACGGGAACCCTCGGTTGCCACGAATCCAACCCGGTGGTCTAACACTTCAAGGGAGGTTCTATTTTACATTTTTCTCATTTTATTTTTGAAGCACACAACGACCTGACCCTCCTTTATTTTTACTGAACACGAAAATCAAACCCAGATTCACCATTTTGAATTCAGCACCGTCGTTTGTATGAAGAAAACCCGACCACGTATTTAGGCCTAGAGCCACTGTACTACGATTAGCTTTGTAGCTGCAGTGGTAAATTTAGGATATAAATTTTGTTGATTAAGATACACTGCGTAACCTGGTCGAATGGCGTCGTTGGGGATGAATTGCTAGTGCGAATGATGACATGTTGAACACTTGTGATCCTCATCTGAGTTACGGAGAAATTCTTGTATATATATATTTTTAGTGTTTTTAGTGTGTTTAATTTTGTTTCATTTTATTATGTTTTTAGCTAATTTTACCCCTTTTTGGTAGAGTTGTTTTTTTTTTTTTTTTCTTCCTTGTTTGGTGTTTGCTTTGTTCTTGTTATAGGGGTTCGTGTTCCAGTGGGATAGAGTTTCTTAATCAAGGTTGAATTTGAACCCAATGGAAGAGGGACAGTACGGTTAACATGTGGCAGGGGGTAACCCTAGTGTATATATGTCCATGAGGTGAAACCAGCCGTAGCCCGAGTCGACAACTTCGTGGAGAGGAATCCAAATGAATATAGGTCCATGAGGGACTATAGAAACCCTCCATGGATGAGTGCACCTTTCTACAGTGCTCCCCCGACTGATGCACCTCCTACTTCTCCATCTTGTGCTTCAATTCCTCAGCCACCACAATCACCACATTTAATTTCTTCAGTTGAAGCGAAAGCGATCTTGAACCTTACGAGGCTTGGTTGGTGAAGCGTTGTGGAAACGAAGAAAAACAATGCCCGATTAGTCAAAAAAATTCATGCGTGGAGAACTCTACGAACCCGAAAAGTAGATGAAGCGAAGTGAAATTGGTGAAAAAAATTTGACAACACACAAGTCAATTTAAGGCTTGCCCGGCCCGACATGTTCATTGGAAGAATCAGGAGGAAGTGTACCTAAGTGACACCATGGTGGAGGAGCATTGTACATTGCTGGCGGAGGAAAGCAATGGAAGGGAAGCAGTGGAAGAGCCCAAAAAGCATGTTCTCGAACCGTTTCCCAAAGAGGTGAACCCATTTTGCCAATGCCGGATACCTCTGACCTTGCCCGGTAACACTACATCACGAACCATTGCATATCAGCATACTTGCAACAGGTTTTGAGAGAAGCGGTAAGCTAAGGCAACCTATGCCTTACGTACAATTTTTAGGAAGTTAGTAGCCCACCAGTCGAGCCTTTGCACTACATCAAAGAGAACATCGACAACTTCTTATCTTGCATGGCGGTGGATGGCTCAGCAGTTGATTTGGAGCACACAGGACCTCGCGATTCCACAAACTCCACAGTTTCTCCGGCCACCACCAAACAAGGCTTAGAAATTGGTTTGGTGGACTCGGGAGTTCACTCACCTTTTATTTATTTTATTTTTATTATGTTTTACTTTATTTTATTTTATTTTATTTTGCTTTGTTAATTTTCTTTTAGATTTTAATTTTTAAGTTAATCTTTATTCTAGCTTGTTTTTCACTTTTAACTGTTTTCTTGTTTCTTGTATTAATTTTGCGGTTTGAGTGAAAATTTTGAAGCTGAGAATGAAGGTGAGAGACGGAATGAAGATCATAAGCGGGGAAAAAGAAAAGGAATTTCGCTACATAGCGAATTTTCCTTCTCTCCTGTTTGCCTCAGTTTTGTTTTAAGCATAACTTTTCATCAGAACTCAGTTTTAGGTGTTTGATACCCAGTTGGAAATCTTAGAGAGTGTAGAATCCAAATATAGCCATAAAGGACACTTTTGAAATTATTATGAAGGTGTAATTTTCAAAATTCTTCAATTGGTCACTTTTTTCTCTCTTTTCTTCTCCTAACTTGTTTATTTGAAGCCCAAACAGAGTGAATAAGGTGTCGATGGAAAGATTGTGAAGTCTCCTATCCAAAAATGAGCACATCTCATCAAGGAGGTAGCACTTCTTTTTCTAACTTTCCAATCCGAGCCCCATTGCAGACAATGAGATATTTGGTTGGGGGAAGAGTTAGCGACGGAAGTGGCTTTTGCATTTATGTCTTTGTTATTATTTTGAGCAAGCCCATTTTGTGATGTTCGGTGAAAACTGCTTGGTTTTCTTGTGAAAATTTGTTATACTATACGACTTACTTTTTCAAAGTGGACCCGTTTGCACATTTTCTGCTAACCTATGGTTTGAAAAATTGAAACTTTGTCAATTCTATTGATGTTAGATTGATTCCATACTGTGAGTGGATAATAAGTTGAACTCTTATTGCTTTCGACCATTTTTCTTCCACCTTTAGCTAACCATACCTTTTATTGCACATCGGGTTTCTTGATAACTTTGAAAAACTACCTGGCCTCTGGCCTTGCAATAACCTACCACTAGTTTCATTGACCACCTTTAATAGGTTAAGGACCCCAGTGGAAAGAAGGCCAAAATGTGTCTTCCAAAATAAAAAGAAGAGAAAAGAAAAGCAAAAAGAAAAAGAAAAAGAAAAAGAAGAGAAAATTTGCAATGCTTTGCCTTGAAACGACACGGTCAGGGTATATGGAGAAAGCCTTTAAAGCTAGGTGCTCTAAGCCCGGCCCCGGTTGAAGACCCCGCAGACTTAGTGCTAAATTACGGGTGGATGGGTGGGTTTAGCAAGTTGTAGGTGTTGGAGTTTGAAATCATTCGAGTCAGGGTGAAACCTGAAGAGTTAGTGGTTGAAAGATCCTTATGACTCGATGCCCTAAGCCTTATTTGGTTGGGAGTCATCGGTAGATCCCCGTTACATGGACTTTGGGAGGTCGATTCCTCAGCATTGCACCCTTACAACACAAAAAGAGTTGTGGAATAAGAGTGGGTCCTTGGGTTGGTTAGCGTGCTAGGTTGTGGCAATAGCACGGTTGGGAAGTGCGGTTTGCGGTTTATTGTTGAAGCGTCCAATGACACTTAGGTTTTGGTGGAAGTCTCTGGTTGATTCAGTAAGAAGGAGGCTCTTTTGATACTCAATTTTGTATGGAATTCATTCTCTCGAGATAGTTATTGGGTAAGGTTTGATGATTCTTACTTAGGGTTAGGCATTACTCATTCACAACCTTTTTGAAATACCATTTTTATGAACATTATTTTGTTATCATTTTGTATGCTCTCTCTTTCTTTCTTTCATTCTTCTTCAAGGGACTAATAGCGTGTAGGTTGAAGTGTGATTAGTGCCCAAAGTGCTATTTGAACCTATTTATTATAGGTTTTGATGTTTTTGTACTAATCGATACAATTAACCGTTTGCATTAAGGTCCACCTTTATTCTGCGATCGCATTTTGTGGCTAATTTTGTAGTTTTCAGAATAATCGGGCCAAATTATCAAGTCAATTCAAACACGAAGAACTTGAGTTGAACTCATCGTTGCGAGATCAGATCTTAGAGAAGGAAGAAGAAGCGAAAAGTGAAGAAATTTAGACTACGGGAAATTCATGCTCCTTATTCATGCTCACAGCCCTTGTTACTTCCATTTGCCATTGTTCACCTGTTTTTGACGCTTTCAGATTTTTGTTACATTTTTTTGTTTCTTCCCATTTTATCCCTTCTAATACCTTATGAATTGGGTTGTTTTTGTAATTTCCCCTTGTTCTGAGCATATATAAGCCTCAGTTTGTATGAACTTTCAATCAATCAATAAAATTGACGGGGAAGCTTTCAGCTTTCCCCTTTCACTGCTCGATTTCTCATTTTCTCTCCACTTTCTTGGTTGCGAACACCCTCACGAGGATAATGACTTGGAGGATGAGTGGCTAAACCATCCTCATGAAGCATAAGGTTCTTTGGGTCTGAATCACGGAGGCTCTTTGGAGTCACACAGCACTCACAATTAGTCTTCACGTCGTGTTCTCATTTTAACATCGGGTTTCATCCCTTTTTAGTCTCCTTGAATGGTTATTACTTGGTAATCTTTTGGGCTCATGGATGCTTAATGTTACATCCGTGATGTTTTGTTAATTATCATTTATGATCCATTGTGAGGTGAGTCAAGGTGATTTGCATTTAATGGTAGAAACGATGGCGGTGGATGCGTTTTCAAGGATAATTATTAAGGGTTAGGTTTAAAGCTAAATGAAGATCACAGGTTCGAAATGACTATATGTCATCCTCCCAGTGAGAAAGGACCACAGGAACCCTCGGTTACTTCAGATCCAACTTGATAGTACAACACACTTGAGGGTTCTATTTTACATTTTTTTCTTATTTTTTATTTTTTTCGGCCTCTGAAACGACCAACCCTCGACGTTTTGCAAACTACGAAGATCGAGCCAAATTCACCATTTTGGACTTCGCGCCGCGAAATCGTTTGTCTGAGAAAACCCGTCCGTGTTCGACCACTGGAGACCCTTTATCGCGCGGAGTGGCTGTTCTGGTAGTAGGATTTAGGATATAAATTTTGTTGATTAGATACACCCATTTGTGGCACGGATCACACACCCGTATATTGATATATCTCATGCTGGCCTTTGAGTCTCACGCAGTTTATTATGGTTTTTTTTTTCATT
Source organism: Tetrastigma voinierianum (assembly GCA_016808115.1). Lineage (NCBI taxonomy): Eukaryota > Viridiplantae > Streptophyta > Magnoliopsida > Vitales > Vitaceae > Tetrastigma > Tetrastigma voinierianum. The sequence continues at coordinate 16,732 of JAEQBH010005914.1, read as the reverse complement.
CAGCCTTGCATACCTTTCGACTTGGGTTGGGGCACATGCATGCGCTTTGTATTTATTATATGCAGGCATTGTGTCATTCTTCGTTTGTTCTTTCTTGCATCATTACCGTTTCTTTTTCTTCTCCGTTTTGCATCTTCAGCACAACGCGCCGAGTTTATGTCTATCATCTTTATTTCTTTCATTTTATTTTTCCCTTATGTGATGATGACATGCTCTGTCGGGCTACCATTAGTGGTCACACCGCCGTTCCACCACCCAGGTTTGATCGGGAGTCTTAGTTTGAGGGGACCATTTGGGTTTGGGATTTGAGGTTCATTGGTTAGATTGTGCTAGTGTGGCATTCATTTTACTTTTTTGGTTGTTCGACAAAAAAAAAAAAAAAAAAGATAATAATAATAAAGAAAAAGACAAAAAAGAAAAAGAGTTACGCTTATTCGATATTCACTTCATTGGTATTTGGGATTAGAATGGTTTGCCGGTGGTATTATGGCTTGATCATCAGAGGTCATTTTAGATTGGTGGACCGATTCGTACACAAAGAAGGTCTAATCAACAAATTTATACCTAAGTTGCTCCTACTGGCCGTAGCTGCAGAATTCATCGCAGTGATAGCGCTCTAGGATCGAAATACTGTGGATGGCCTTTCGTCAAATGACTTGTATAATGATTTCAAAATGGTGATAGCTTATTTGATTTTTGATTTGCATAAAAGTGTGGTTGTCATGTCACTAAGCTAACTAAAAGCAAGCTTAGAACAGATAAAAGAAGCATCTTGAAGTTTTCGGGGTCTAGTTTGGTATGATGGGGTTGTAGAGGTGTCCTCGAGTTATTTTCAAGATTAGCAAATGACATATAGTCATTTCAAACCTGATTTTGCTTAACTTCTTTAAAACCAACCCTTAGTAACATTCCTATTTAAACCAGCATTTATCAGCATTTAATGTTCCAATAGCTGAAAATAAAGCATTTAACCTACTTTCGGTTCAGAATGACATATCTAATGGATGTCGCTGTATCTAGCAATAAGAATACACGAACCCCAAAGCATGCCAAGTAATAAATGTTAGAAAATACATTAAATAGCATTTAAACCTAGTTTTGAAAGTTTGAAACACAAATACGCAGTACCTGCTTCATGAAAACAGAGGAACACCTGCAAACCCACATCAACCAACCTAGCAACCCTCCTCTTCAAGGTTTTGAGGCTTAGCCGAACATCCTTTGAGTTGTCATCCTCAAAGGGGTGTGTTTGGCAGCCTAGAAAATGAGGGAAAGAGGAGAGAGAAGAGAGAAAATGGGAACCAAAACAGGGGTCGTAAATGAAACTGCGTTAAAAATGAAAGTTAGGTTACAAAATATTCATAACATGGCTTATATAGCCCCACAAACATGCTAAAATACCAAACTAACCTAAATAATATGATTACATTGAGGGCAAAAGAGGAATTAATCAAAACGGAGTCGTTTGAACACGAAAACCGCCAGAGAATTTCAAGAGGCACGCGAACTTTCGCTATGTAGCGAAATTGGCATATAGCTTAAAATTTTAGTTATCATTGCGAAAAATTCGCTATCATTGCGAAATTTCGCTTGACATTATAAAATTCCGCTTATCATTGCGAAAATTTCATTATGCCTACGAAATTGCCATTCTTCTAATGCTTGCTTCCTCGTGATCTTCCAACTCCGCATTATGCATCTTTCCAAATTTTGCTATTTCTTCATCCCGTGCTTGATGAAATCAACGAATTCATACTAACTCAAGATAAATCATCACAATTTCGATGTTTGATATGATGGTAAAGGTTTACGAAACTTGTAAAACTACCAAAAACAACCTCGAAACAAAATCAGTAGTACTAAAGGGACCTACACATGTCAATTGGCTTAAATAATATGATTAGTGCACAAAAAGCACTCAAAACCTATCTTAAATAGGACTCAAAATAGCACTTTTTGGGTACTAATTAAGGACTTATTTTTCTTCTGAAAGGCGGGTGAGAGCATTGTATGATCCTTTTCTCCTTGGATTCAGAAGACACATAGGGAGTGAGGTTTGGGTTTCCTTTGCATTAGGTCCCATAGGTCGTTATCCATATCACCATTCCCATCTTATGGTGACTTTCCTCGAGTTGGCATCCTCAGGATGAGTGGTTCGTCATCATCACTCATTTCTACACTTGTATCCCACCTAGATGAACTATATATATATATATCCACAAAAAAAAAGGTTTTCCAAAAAGCAATAAGGTGATAAACCCAACTCAACAAAAGTCATCAAAATCTTACCTAATGACTATCTCAAGAGGAGTATGTGCTATGCAAATTCAAGTATCAAAAGAATTTCAACTCCTAGAGAACCAATCTGAAACCTTCCACAAAAACCTAAGTGTTAACTTGATTAGTTTTCAAAAATATTTTGCTAAACTGTCCTCTCCCCTCAACTTAGCTCTTTTCTACGCTTAGCAGTTAACCAACCTCAATAGACCAGGAGCCTCATTTATTTCACAACTTTTTATTGTGCGTAAAGTCGAGGGTATCGACCACACCTGTCCATAAGCCAGTGGGTCCACCAATGACTCCCAACCAATCAAGGTTTAAGGCATCAAGTCATAAGGATCTTTCAACCACTAACTCTTCAAATTTTACACCGGACTTTTTATAAGTTAGATACTCCAGCACCTAAGAATTGCTAAACTCCACCTATTCACCCATGTAATGAGCAACAAAGTCGCACTCCAACCGCTATTTAGGGCAACGCTTTAAAGACTTTCGTTATATACCCCTCGGATCGTGCTTGGGTTTCAAGGTAAGTGTCACTTTTTTTTTTTTTTTTTGAGACACATTGGTCTTTTCTCTTTTTTTTTAGACTCATTGGTCTTTTAGGATCCCAAATCTCATTAAAGGTGGCCAAAGTACTAGGCCGTATTTTTGCAAGACTTGGGAGATGCAAGCCAAATTATAAATGAAAACTAATGTGCACAGTGTGTGGTTAGTTCAAAGTGGAAGAAGTAAGGTTGAAGATAAGAGGAGTTTCAACAATTCATCAACTCTTATAAGCATAACACCACTCTAAAATCAAGAGTATTGAGACAAGGTTTCAATTCCTCCCACTGCAAGTTGAGGATTACAAAAAAAAAAAAATTTGAAAAATCCGATGGGAAAAATAAGAAACTGAGAAACTAAAACTATAAGCTAGAAGCATGTACTAGAGACTAAAAACATGTACTATACTGTAAAAAAAACTAGCAAGCCATTCAACTATTCAAAAAAAACTTGCTCAAAACATAAAGAACACTTCCTTCTTTAATTCTCCCCTAACCAAATGTCAGACGGCCCTCAATGTGGCTCAAGAGGGAAACTTAAAGGAGGAAGTGATAGCTCCTTAGGTAGCTGCAGGGGGTGGAATCTCATCCTCATCCTGTGAATGTGTAGGAGCTGAAGGATGATTAGCTGGTAGAGCAGTTGAAGCCGCGTGACTGTAGGGAATGGATTGGCAAGCCGGGTAGAGTAAGCTCACAAGCCGTACCGGAGGAGTAAGCTGGAATAGGTGGCAAGTATAAAGCTTCGACCAGCAAAGATGGCTTTAGTACGAGTCATCCACTATGCCATGACAGTATGGGTAGCAGCAAAGGCCTGTGATGTAGCAACGAAATTACATATAGAGGCCATGATCACAAGAAAGTCCTATGCAGAAATGCGATTTAACCCATAGTCAGGGCAGATGTACAGACCAGCCTCGAGCAAGAAGGGCCTCGAGGGAAGACCGAGTCACAGGAGTGAAGTATATGCATGGGGGCAGGAGCATATGCTAATGGCATTGGGCTCCTAGGCAGGGGTAGGAGGATGCTGCTATTTCTCCGGAGAGTCTACCTGCTGATCTTCCTTAGTAGGAGGAAAGGCCATAAGAGGGGGAGCTCCGGCATAGAATGCCACTTCTCTATTGTAAAGGTGGCCTCGCATACATGACGGTGCTCATGATGGGCTTATCGAGAAAACCCAAGTGCTCTAAAACATGGTTGAGCAGTCGCGGGAACAAGAGTGGAATGGCCTCGACCTTGTTGAGATTCTTTCTATGGATCTTCTCCTCGAAGTGAAATAGAGATGTCATAATAAGATCTTGTAGGCAAAACCATAAGCCCTCGTAGATACGAATAAGGCCGTCTCAAGGACGGCGCCGCTCCGTACGACATGTTATAAAGGGAACATATTAGACCGCAGCACGTGGTCCACAAACAGAATTCCCCGGGCGAAGTTGCCTCCCAGTGCGACAGCCCAAGAAATGTTTCGCGAGAGAACCTGTGACCATCTCTGGGGTGGGTGAAGGCTACACCGCCAAGTCCGCCGAATTGCAGAGCCAATCGAAGTTGAAAAGTTGTAGCTATATCGGTGCTCTCAATACACCCTGTCGACCATCAATGGTGAAATGTGTTAGGTTTCTATTGGCGATTAAGCATACATACACAGAGGAAAAATTAAAAATTTTGCTTTTTTCTAACCCGACTAGGGATCCATGTGATTCGATCAAGTGATTCAGGGATAAAAGAATACCTTATTCTCGTTGGAAGATCCTTGTTCAAGAACGCCAAAAGGCCAAACCCTCCTTGTCAAATTGAAAGACGTTACATCGCTCCGCCCCTACAACTATCCACACAAACAACAAGCTCTCTTCGAAACAGAGAGAAACGGTGTGCTAGCACCGGCCGAGTCTCACGAAACCTCGTCACCTCTCTCTCGATTGCGGAAAATGAATGAATCTGATCCAAGATAGGGGGATCCATTGGGTTTAAATACCAATTTAAGCCTAAGGGCTGGTTTCTCGCCACCGTGTGACCAGAGGTCCACATAATGTCGCAACGCCCCAAAATGCCCAGCCTCGAGCTCCACAAATCATAAGCGACCTCTAGCAAGGCATTATGACCACCCACAAATTATGTGGATGCCACAGCCCATAACTCCAACCCCATAATAAATGTCGTAGTCCCTTTTGTGTCAATGAAGCAACCTAATTGAACATGCTAAAAGTGACTATGTCTCCATTGTAAAGTCTAATCATGCAATTTTCTAATTCCTCCATGTAAACCGATAATACAATTGACATTAATAACCCTTATTAATTCATTCTCCAGCATGGCCATGCACTTCAGCTTCCTCACAGTGTCGAGGGCCCACTTGATATCTCTTTAAAATGAGACAACCCTTTCATCTACTCATGCCCCTACATGATTTATTTATGTCCAACTACGCTCCCAGATACCACCCTATTACAAATGATGTTGAATTGTGTCAAATAAAGCTCTCATGTAGGGACCTATGATGGTGTTAGGTAGGTCGATCCAAGACAATGTTCACCAACATGTACTTTATAGAGTCGACTTATCATCATATATGCATGATCATCAGAACATGATCATCAACAAACTCCATAATTATTCTTTTATTCACTATTGTTCAATTAATAGTGAACGACCAGGACAATTTAGAATAGTATTCCATTTGAAGTCCAGGGTTCTACTATCAAGTCACACACTTGATGACCATAAGTGGAATCAACTATTCATGGAGTAAATCACCAAATTATAAATGTAAGATGATAATGAAAATGCCTCTTTATTATTGAAATATGAAAGTAATAACAATTACACTATTGCCCTAGGGCACATCACTAACAAACAAGAGCAAGAGGTGGTAGCCACCCCGGGAGGTCATGACCGATAAAAAAATCTATCACTACTCCTGCAGAAAAGTTTAGCAAGAGTCATAACCCAAGCCAAGACATTAGCGATAAGGGAGCTCCAATAGAATCTTGGAGCCCCGGCTGATTGGAAAAGGCCAGGATGTCATAGAAGTTCTCAACATAGAAATCCTTGTTGCGACAATAAGTGTTCCCTGCTACTAGGGCACAAGGAAAATGGCCTCCCGATGAAAGGCAAAGAGCCAGAGACATGTCTCGAGAATGGTAGTTACGCCCAAGAAAAGTGAAGACTGTTGAGGCACCTGAGGCTATGGCTGTGAAGATTCACCAAGGCCAGAGGTCTTAGCCTGCTTGGATGGAGGCTGCCTACATTGTGGTCATGGGTGAGATAGAGGTGCCAAAATGGGTCCAGCCCTGGTCATGTACTTGCGCACTATGGGAGACATGTAGGCAATAGTCCGGGGTGGTTTTAGTGTGCTCTGAGGGGCTTACTTCTGGGTCAGGTCCGGGGAGGGAGGAGGGTTCCTGTGGAAGGGCTCGAGATGGTCAGGCCTCCTCGTGTTTTAGCCAAGGTTCCAAAGCTGATGAGGGAGGGTTTCAGGAGAGGATGAGGGATCACAGGGGTTTTCATAGGGGGTTTTGTAAGATGTGCAAAGATGAGGGAGGGTGGTCTTCTATTTATGGAGGATGGAATGTGAAAGGGTACAGAGAGGATAAAAAACGGGAATGGATTCGAGGGTTGCAAGCTTTAGGAACAAGGAGGTGTAATGAAGGTTAGCACAAGTTCGTAGGGGGGTATTGGAAATGGGGGTTAGAATGCCAAAGGTGGAGAAATTTTAATTGCAGTGAGGGTTGCGAATTTTCTCAACCCTTGCGAAAATCCTGCAAAATTTTCATAGGCTGCGACTCGCAACCTCATGAAATGCATGTGGCCTCGGGAATTTTTCCTCACACAAATTCGGGACTCGCATAACTTTCATGCTCAAAAATAGAAAAGCCCTATAAAAAAATGAACACAAAAATTCCAAATAAGAGTAGAAAGAGGAAATAGGAGTTAAAATTAAGATCAAATTTAAGGAAAAATTTAATAATGTAATATAATATAAAAATCACAATAAAAATGAGATGGACTCTACAGTCTCAGGGGAGACTGAGGCCACCCAACCCAAATTTTCAAGCATTTTGAGGCTCAAGGAGGGTGAGCTCCTCCTTGTCTAGTCCAAAGGGGACTGCATATGGCTTGAGGCAATGTCCATTCACTTTGAAATTTTGGTTTTCATTTGAACTGAGGAGTTCCACTGCTCCATTTGGATATACTTGATGAATGGTGAAGGGACCAATCCACCTCGACTTGAGTTTTCCCGGAAATATGTGAATCTTGGAATATAAAGCAACACTTTATCTCCTTTTTGGAAATTTTTTCGATCCACCATCTGATCATGCCGTTTCTTAGATCTCTCTTTGGCAATTTTGGAGTTCAGGTAAGCATCATTCCTTAGTTCCTCTAACTCATTGAGGTCAAGAAACATCTTTAGGCCGGCTCTTCCCAAATACATGTTGAGCTTCTTAATTTCCCACCATGCCTTGTATTCAATTTCCATAGGGAGATGACATGCTTTGCCAAACACTAGCCGATATGGGGACATTCCAAGAATGGTCTTGAAAGCTGTCCTGTATGCCCACGGTGAGTCTAGTAGCTTGAGGACCAATTTTCCCGTCAATTCACTGAATTCATCAAGATGGTCTCGATCTACCTTAGCTATCTCACCCGTCCACTAGTCTCAGGGATGGTAAGGAGTGGCTACTTTGTGTTTCACCCCATATTTGGCTAAGAGGGTTTCAAAGGGTTTGTTGCAAAAATGGGTACCTCCATCACGGACATAGCTGCACTCCAAACTGAGAAGACATTTTCCTTTAAAAATTTAAGCACCACCCTGTGATCATTTGTTTTACAAGGAATTGCCTCAACCCACTTGGACACATAATCAACCCCCACCAAGATGTATGAATAAGCGAAAGACGTATGGAATGGCCCCATGAAGTCAATGCCCCAAAACATCGAATAAATCTACTATCATAATTGGGTTGAAAGGAATCATATTACGACGAGTAAGCTTCCCAAGTCTTTAGCATCGATCGCAACTTCGACACATAGCATGAGCATCTTTGAAGAGGGAAGGCCAGTAGAAACCTGATTGCAACACCTTCAAAGCTAGCTGTCTTTTGAGAGGAAAAATGACCTCCATTGCATTTTCATGATAAAATGGGCCGAGAATCCCCCCACAGTTTTCTTAGGAACACACCTTCTAATGATTTGATCCGCACAGCATTTGAACAAAAATGGCTCATCCCAATAATATGAATGAATTTTGAAGAAGAAGTATTTCTTGTCCTGTGCTTTCCATTCAACTGGGACCTCTCTTATTGCTAAGTAATTAGCAATATGAGCATACCAGTGGGGTACTTCACAAGAAGTAGAGACTCAAGAGATCCACTACAATGGAGGATCATGGGAGTCACGGGCTATGGTCATTTCCAGAGAGGTGATTTGGCTACCATACTTCCACCCCTTTCTTGTCTTTGATCCGAGATTGAATTCCTAAGAGAAGAGAACCCACTCCGATAAATCTCTCGCTTCAGCATCTGCGAAGTCAAAAGGTACTTTTGTGCCAGAGCGGGGTCAATAAAAATAACAATGAATGACCCTACCAAGTATGCTCTGAATTTATCTAAGGCATAGACTATTGCTAGCAGTTCCATTTATGTTGCTGGTAATTCTCTCACGCTTCATTCGCCTTGCTTCAGATGATAAATCACGTAGGGCTTTCCATCTTCTCTCTGCCCAAGAATTGCCCCAATGGAAAAATCACTGACATCACATATCACTTCAAAGGGTAGTTTCCAGTTGGGTGCTCTCACTATAAGTGCAGTAGTCAGGTGTAATTTGAGCTCTTCAAAGATTTTTTGGCACCTTTCATCCTAGATAAACCATCCTTCACCAACAGCTCACATAAGGGTTTTACAATTTGTGAAAAATCTTTAATAAACCTCCTATAGAAACTTGCATGGCCAAGGAACTGCCTTAATGCCTTGACATTTGTAAGAGATGGTAGCTTAGAAATAAGCTCAACCCTATTATATCAACTTTAGTGCCCGTGTTGGAGAAGACATGTTCAAGGACAATTCATTGATTTACCATAAAATGACATTTTTCCCAATTAAGCACCAAGCTTTTTTCAATGCATCTGTTAAGAACAGTTTCAAGGTTAGCCAGGCACTCCTCAAAAGTACCTCCATATATGGTGATGTCATCCATGTATACTTCCATAATGCATTCCACCATATCACTGAAAATATTGAGCATACATCTTGGAACGTAAGTGTGTGTATCAGAGAGGCTAAAGGCATTCTCAGAGAGCATAAGTTCCAAAGGCGTTGGGATGAGCTTAAAAGTCATCTATTTTCACCATTTTTCTGATTTATTTTATTCTTAAAAAGGCTGATTTATGTGCGTAAATATGGAATACTTTCACCAAATCGGGTCAGGCAAAGATGGAATTCAAAAGAAAGGTAATTGCGTAAAAGGAGCATCGTGGTCGAGCAAGATCGATGTAACTGGTCAAGGAAATTAAGGAAGAGAGAGGCAAAGATTAAAGGATTTGATGTCGGGAAACTCATGTTAATCGGGAATACATATTAAGGTTGGTAAACTACAAAGCCCTGTAGCCGCAAATGAAGCCGTAATTGAAGACAAAACGAAATGGGCTTGGAAAGAAACTCAAAGTCAAGCAACCAGGAATTGATGAAGAAGAAGACATGATGTCGCGACATCATTCAGAGGTCGCGACAAAATTAAACCCAGTACAGTGGACCATGAGGTCGCGACACCAAAAAGAAGTTGCTACAGAAGATAAACAATTGACTGAACATTTATGTCGCGACATCTGGATGCAGTCGCGACATCAGCTTGCAAGGAAACTAAGGTCGCGACATCATCAGCTAAAGAGAGAAGGTCGCGACATCATTCAAATGGTCGCACATCGCTTAGATCAAAAGAAGGTCGCGACAAGATTGCCGCCGCTACATCAACTCACGTAGCGAAGTCATGGCATCATTCAAATAGCCACGCATAACGTGTTGTAAGAAGAAGGTCGCTGCATAACACCTGGTTTTCGCGACATCAATTGTAAAGACTCGAGAGGTCGCGATATCATTAAACACGCTGGCAAACGTAAGCAATGAACAAGAGGTCACGCATATATCCGCCGCAAAGATATGTCGCGATAAATACTGAAATGGTCATTACATCAAATACAAAGAGGCGGTCGCTACATCGCAGAAGCCATCGTGGACATCAATTCCAAAGAAAGAGGTCGCGACAAGACCGTTGTCGACATCGCCCAATTAAAGATGTCGCCGACCAAACAAAGGCTTCAAGTACAAAGACCGGCGACAATGGGAGGTCGCGATAAAGAATCCATGTCGCCGGCATCAACAACCAACTCGGGCGCTTAATCAAGTCCAAAAAGAGGTATCGAAATTAGCCCAACTGTAACCCTATAAATATGTAGTCATATCAAGCGAACGCAAACTGGCGACTCGGGAAGAGAGATTCGGCGGGCGCCGGCTCGTATTTTTATTTTTTTTTCTTGTTTTTATTTTTGTGATTAGTTCGTATTTTTGTTTTAAATTTGATCCTAACGTTAGTCAGCAAAGTTTTAGTCGAATGCATTTATATTTCTTTCAATTAATGTCCGGTTGTTCACCTGCATAAATTTGGATTTCAACTACCAGCTTTCCTAATTATAGTGGTTTCTGATCAAGAAGTCAATGTATGGTGTAATCAGTAGTTTAGAAACCCAGCTCATTGAAATGACTTATCACGTAAATTATCTTTCGGCAGAGCACGTCTATCGCGTCAATCTCACTTGTAAATCTACTTGTCGGTTTTGTTTATTTTGTGGAATTGATCTCACACGTTGTCGCTACCCATAAAACGGATTGTCTCAAGCTCTTATTTCCAGAGGCCTCTTGAGGACATGCTGGTGGAAGGCATTCTTGAGAGTGATGAGCACCTGTGGACGGTATGCTAACCTTCTATTGGTGATTTAATGTGTTTCGTGTGATTAAATGGATAAATCCCTCTTTCTTCACTGGAGACGAGAACGAGTTGAACGATTTATCAATTTAAACATACAGAGTTCGGGCTCAATTCGAATGGTGAATCTAATCCCGTGTTAGCAAGGATCTAATCAAGGAAAGAATGAGTCGTTTCTAATTTTGAGGAGGAGAAACCAAGCAAAGATAGTGTAACTGCAATGACTATAATTAGGAGCTCGTGTTTGATGTCTGTGTCAGGTATAAAGTATTGAAAAGAAAAATACCTTAACAAGGCGGCTCAAGTGATTAGCAGTTATCTAACCCACTCGTCTTCGAAGAAACAAATAAGGTTAGATAATGAACAAGGAGTTTGGGAGAGATCCAAATGCACTTTCATACTCCTTGGACTAGTTTTTAAACTGCGGGTTCATGAAGCAAAAATTACGTAATCAAGGAATAGATGTTTCACAATAGTTTTATTTTCTGGAAGAGGCTCCTTGCGCATAACTGCTCAATCTAAATTTGTTATTTTATTATTTCAAGATTCAATTCATTTGTTATTAATTCAATTCTTTTTAGCTATTATTTTGTTAAGCCAAAGCTTATCCAAATTGTCTATCATAGTCCAAATAGTATAGAGCTGAGTAGTCGTGGCAGTTGATTGAAAATTCTTGAGATTCATGGGATCGATATCCGACTAAAATCCACTTTATTACTTGTTCGACTGCAGTACTTGTAGAATCGGGATCAAAACCGTAAAGAAAATTTATCCAAAGCTTTATGAAAACCATTTTTTAATCAAAGATACTGCAAAGAAATATAATTAATAAGTTTCATGGCATTATTGGGTTGGGATTAGACAATAGTCCTGGTACAGTATTAAATTTAGTATATGTCTTTTCGTCCAGCCGAACAAAGCTAAGGCCAATACGGACTAAAGAATTTAGTATATCAACATATTCGTATTAAAAGAAGGAAATACTAATTTGACATTTAAAAGAAAAGAACAAAAATAGTTTTTCTTAAGCAAAGTGGTTATTTTTAGCCACTAGAACCTTAACAAGCCATATTGAAAATATTTGTCAGTTTGACTAATCCTATTAATGTGAGTATGTTTTTATTTCGGAAACTTTAATGCATAGGAACAACACCGATCCGATTCCATAGAGTACCGAATTAGTGAGAACACTCGTAAGCTTGAGAAACGAAAAGGGCGTAAAACTCACTACTGGGCAGGCGAAAGGCAAGACCGCATCAAGAACAAAGAATAGCAAACTGTAAGGCCTCCAATCACTCGAGTACAATGGAGGACTTTTGGAGACCTATTATTCAGATGAATACTGCAATCGTATGTACCACGCTTGGATGCAGTAAATAACTTAACCGGGGTTGGGGCAATCGACATAAATGGTTCGCCAGGTCAAGCATCGTCATCCCACAAAAGACCAAATGAGCACCGAAGGTTTCTCGTGATGGCAAACACAAATAAGTTGAAATTCGGTGAGACCAGAGGTCATAAAATTGCATTTATTCCCATTTTCTTAAGAGATACACCCACATGGTATGAATCTCTACCATGGTTCATGGATACTGGGAGGAGTCAGAAGCCTTATTCGGGGCAGATTCTTCCCCCCCCATCACTCACCCCGTAAAGAATGAGGGAGAGCACTGTGTTCCAAATAGGGGAAGACGAGAGCCTACAGTATGGAGAGATTCAAAAGGTTGCTGAAAAGATGCCCAATGCATGGAATAGATCTAAAGACACAGATGGACATAGTGTATCATGCCTTGAATGATACATCAAGGTCATTATCATCATTGCGGAGCCTCAAACGTAAGAGTCGAAGAGGCAGAGATCTTATCGAGGACCTCGGGCGAAATGCAATATGAAAGCTCCATCGAGTTTCAAGAGTAACAAGTGAGAAGAGGAGTCATGGAGCGAGCAAGATGACAAACCCATGGAGGCAAAGTTAGATGCCATCATGCATAGAATGGACAAGAGAGATGATGCACACTGTCATGAACAAGAGCAATGAGGTGAACCATTGAGAGAAGGTCATGTACCACCTATGAACTGCTTTTATGACGCCGAGGAGGCATACTGGGGACACAATACTTCAAACCAAACTTAACTCCGTCAAAGACACTATCATCCAAAGACCGAGAAACCATGAAAATTTTTCAGGCGTGGCGGGCATCACAAGGCTCAAGGCATGGACGTAATCCTCAATGTGAGACAAGAATTAATTAAGGTTCATAGAAGAAGAAGCAAAGAAGGGAGGTGAAAATAGAACGAAAATTTCGCAGTCGAGGAGGGCTCAAATCCATTTGAAGATCAAATGATGCAATTCATGGGGACAACAAGAAGTCGTTAAACTCCATGAACAAAAGTTTGCGTAATTGGAAGCCTCACACCACCTCAAATTTTTCAAGACCACTAATGCCCCTCAAGAACCTAGAGACACAAATAGGGCACCGGCCCTAAACCCGCAAATCAGATGAACGATGCCTTCCTCTAAAGGACACCTAAGAAGAATCCTAAAGATCGCATGGTCAGGCAAAATAAGTGGGAAAGACATGGTGGAAAAGACAGCAAAAGATGAAAGCAACAAGGGAAAGGAAGGCCCAGACAATGCTGAAACACTAGAGAAGGAAAGAAAGAAGGAACACCGCCAGAGAAGAAGGGCAAGAAGAAAAACCTGCATCAACCGCTTATACCCCGCATTTCCACAAGAGGCCATAAATCAAAGATAAGAGGAATGTTTTTGCAAGGTTTTTTGGAAACCTTTCGGTCGAGACGTATGCCTTCATAAGTGGTGACTCAAATGCCACTTTATGCAAAAATTCGAAAGACATACTGAGCAAAAAGAGTGGCATTGCTAAAGAAGGAATTCGAACTGGATCGCAACTGCAAAGGCCGTGATCAAGAGAGACTTACTTTAAAAGATGAAGGATCCAGGAGCTTCACCATTCCCGCACCATCGAGAGTTTGAGTTTCAGAAGCTCTCTCGTGACTCAAAGCGCATCAATTTAATGCCCTATTCCGTTGCTAAGTGTTGGTGCCTGGGAGCTTTACTCCCACCATCAGCACCCTACAAATGGCGATATAACCCCGGGCAAACTCAAGGAACTATAGAAGATGTGCCGTAAATAAGTGGAGTTGATTTTTCCAATGATCATCATACCGATATGAAGAAGATTCACAAGTCCTCTCACGGAAGGCCATTCCTCGTAACCTGAGCAGCCTTTAATCGATATGTATGGGAATTCCCACTCGTGAGTCGAGAAGAGCAATTCGACTTCAATTTAACTGTAAGTTTTAGAATTTAGATGCATAGAAAGCAAGATATCAAGTCAATAGAAGATGTATATGTCAACAATTTGATTTTTACTATGATTGTAATTCCAACTTTCAATCAATGAAGAAGAGATGAATTTCCAGCATTCTCAAGGTTATGATTCGCATTTTTGCACACGCCATTCTAACGAAAAAGTGATGAGTCTTGAACAAAATGGGTTGGAAAAAGGAGACAAAAATGAAGAAAAGGAATTTCATCAAGAAACCAGTGAAGAAAGGCTAGTTTTAAAGGAGTTGCCAAGTCATTTAAAGTATGCTTACCTGGAGCTGCCAAAGAGTAAACCAGCACACCGCTAGACTTAGTATACGAGGAACGAGAGGTTGCTGAAACTCTTAAGGAATCATATGAGTCTATAGCTCGGGTCTATTGAAGAGTTAAAGGTATCACCCATCAATATGCATGCACAAATATCATTGAAGAAAATGCAAAGCCAATCATTAACATCAAAGGAGACTAAACCAAAAGAATGAAAGAAGTAATGTGAATGAGGTGCTTCAAATGGTTAAATGCTGGTTTTATCTATGTACTTCGCATACCCTGTTAAATTTCGCAAATTCCATGTGGTTCCAAAGAAAAGTGGATTTAATTGATTCGCAATGAAAGAAATGAATTAATTCCAACAAGAATGCTGACAGAATGAGAGCATGTATCGACATGCGGGGAAGCCGAACACAAAAGAACCGTGAAAGATCATTTCCTTTACCCTTCATCACCGATGTCGACAAGATGTTGTGGTGAAATTCAGACATACATTTCAGATCCCATGTTATAATTCACACAGACCATGCAAACCATCAAATACTTGATGTCAAAAAATGGGTTAAGCCATAAGACTCATAAGGTGGTGTCATATCAAGTAAGAGTTTGATCTAGAAATTAAAGATTAAAAGGATGTGACAATGCAGGTCGATCACTTGTCCGCAGTAGAAAAAGGAATGAAATGGTAAATGAGGAGGCGAATTAATGTAGAACTTCCTGCATGAACAAATTTAAGGTGTCATTCCAATCCTATGGTATGCCGACATTGTGAATACCTGGCTTCAGGAGTAGCTCCTCAGAATTCGGGCTACCACCGTAAAAGAAAGCTCGTGGATCGATACAGGTACTACATCCGATGACCCACCGGCTATTTAAAATAGGTGTCGACATTTATATCGAAGATGTGTGCCGTAGAGTGAACAATGCAAATCTTAAATGAATGTCATGCATCACCATACTGGGGCATTTTTACGGAGAGCAAATACCACAAGTATACCTAATCGATTTTATCGCCCACTATCTTCGTAGATCAGGCCGAATGGGTCAAATCAGATAGATGCCAAAGATTGAAATATCAAGAAAGAAATGAAATGCCCTAAAAGGTATAATGGTTGTGCAAATTCTTGATGTATGGGGAATAGATTTTATTATCATTCTCACCATCATTTGAAAACCCGTATGTACTGTCATAAAGGATTATGTTTTCCAAATGGGTGGAAGCAAGGGGTTTCGTCTAAGAATGATGCTAATATAGTTGTGGAGTTTCTTACAAAAGAATATTTTCGAGCAAATTTGGAACACCCAGAACTACATTAGTGATGGGGTCACTGCAAACAAAATATTTGCAAAACTCATGAGCAAGTAATGGATCAAGCATATATGAGTCTAGCTTATCATCCCTGCACTAATGGATGTGCGTAGATTTACCAGGAGATTAAAGAACTGAAATTTAAGTTCAAGCAGAATGGATTGGGTCTTCCAAACTTGATGATGCAGCTTTTTGGGCTTACAGGATCGCATTCAAAACTCCCATCGAATGTCCCCATACAGACTATTGTCTTGCAAACTAAGGCCATTACCTCTCGAACTTGGAATACGTTAAGTGTGGGCCATCAAGAAGCCGAACTTTTGATTTTAAACTGCAAAGGAAGAGAGACTCATTTAACCGAATGAACTGAAGAACTGAGAAATGAAGCCTCATGACAATGCTAGAATATACAAGGACAAAAACAAATGAATGGTACACTGTGAGGATTCGAGAAAAGAGTTCGTAGCAGAGAATGTGTTCTTCTTTTAACTCCGTATCAAGTTATTTTGGGGAAGTTAAATCCAAATGGAGGGACCAATGCAGTCAAGTACTACATTTGGAGCAAGAACATTAAAGACTCCGATGCCGTAAGAATTAAAGTCAATGGACAAAGACTAAGCATTATCAAAGGTGGAGGAAAGAAAGGAAGAGCTCCAAATGGGTTCATTAAGAGAGAGAGAATCGTGAACAAGAAGTCCAAATGAAGGACTCAACCGAGCAATGATGGGAGGCAACCCATAGAGATTTCAGTTTTTGATTTTATACTTTGATTTTTTTTTTTAGAATTCACCTTGATTTTGTTTTCTTTAGTTCTTATAATGATTAGTTAGTATTTGAGAAGTTAATTTTTGTTTAATTAAATCCTCTCTGAAATTTTGCGTAGGTTATGCAGAATGGTCAGCAAGAAGGAACAAACTCCAAGACAACTCCGCACTCGTGAAGAACAACTTGAAAAAGGGAGTGTGTTCTTCCCCTACATAAATTTCCAAGTAAATTTAATATAATACATGT
>JAEQBH010005913.1:0-130005 GCA_016808115.1 Tetrastigma voinierianum | reverse complement strand
TGTGCTTGACTAAAACAAAGATTCAGGCTTTATACAAAATAACAGAAAGGGAGTGTTCCATTATGCTCCAAACTCATTTAGTGTAAATCAAATCAAGCTTATCTAATCCTTTGAGAAAATTTTTTAGAGTCATACCTTTAGTGATAGGCTCACAAATATATTACAACATTAGGGTGCAACATAATTTGTTAACAAATGAGCATATGGCGATGAGATGTGCTACTAAATAGTCTTCAATGGTTACTTTCCTAGTAATATGCCTTTCGTCCATGTAATAATGACCTTAACCAATATGCCAGAGCTAGGTTATCTAGGGTATAAAAAGTTATCGTAAAGGTTTATTTGAACTTAACATAATATGGGAATAAAGATTAATCCACTTATCACCATATTGTAAAGCAAATGTGTGACGCCTCAATCGGAACAAAGTGCATCTTCCATCAATGTGAAGGGCCCATTCTGTCAGGTGAGGATTATTGTCACAATTCTGTGAACTTCAAATCTAATTAACTTATATACTCCTAACAATAATTTTCTAATCCAAATTATAATTTCCTGGAAATCTCATACTTATCATAATGATAAAAGTTTAAGCTCATATTTTTACAAAATAGTGCAAAGCCTCACTATAGGGTTTATGTAAAATTATTATTTATATGTCATACAAAATAAGATATGTACAATATTTCTCCAAAATTCAAGATCTACCCTGATAAGTCCTACTAGTGTGCTGGTCCTGGCGGATGTGAGATGTCTTTAGCAGTCGTTTTAGCTCCAAAACCTACACGGATAAAACACTCGTGTTAAGGTTATAGCTTAGTGGGGACCATATAACATGGACGACCACTAATAAAGATTGTCATAAACCTTGATCATATATATGGACATATATTTGACAATACATCATTCATTTGTCATAGCATAACAAATAAGTATAACAGTACAAACCTATAATAATTCAATATACAACTATTTTCATGCTCTTGTCGTTTTCATTACTCATAACACATATATCTCAAAAGCAATTTCTCTGCATGCACTTGTTATTCATTATTATTATTTATATATATTTTGTTTTTATAACCGAAACCTTATAGTTTCAGATCTTCCAAATTGAATTGACAGAATATAGCAACAAACAATAAAAGATCAGGAGATATCAATCGTACATGACAGTGATAACAAAGCAGAGTATGACCCAAACAGGGCCCAAGGAATGACCCAAATGAGGCCTATAGAACGGTAAGCTGCAGCATCAGAGATCCCTATAGACATGCCTATCTATCCACTACCCTGACATAAGCAAACATTCAGTTATTAATGTTTCTAGATTAGTCATACCAGTATTCTTAACATAAATTTCATTCTTCAAATCAATTATTATGATCATACAGTAATCATACATACAGTGGAATTCATGTCATATATGTGATCATGAAATATTAATTAACATATAACATTTATACGCCTAAGGTTCTTTCACATATTTATCATGATTGTTTTAATGGACTTGCACTAATTAATGCAACATTAATGCATTAATTCATATCAGGCATAATATAAGAAGGTTAGGCAAATGCCTATATTATAAACCAATTCTTCTTAAATAGTACGAGGCAAGTCCTAAATCCATTTTCAACTACAATTTTAACCCTGTAAACAAGATTGTTTTTAAACAAAGTGATCTTCTAATCAAATATTCCCCTATGTTTTAAGTTTCCTATAGCTCACAAATTCGTCAAAGTAGACTTTTAAATTGGGAGATATGGTCCTAACAACATCCGCATCAGGTCGGGGTAAAACAAAAGTTTTAGGAGTTGCACTGTCACTTACTTTGATGAATTTATGGTAAACAGTTAGGAGACTAAATTTGACAACCGATCATCTAGCCTGGGGGACTGTTCCGAGAGCCTCGACTTCAACCCACTTCAGGTCTAAGACATGCGAATTGATCTAGGTCTCTTCTAGACAAATGTAGCCATGGGTCTTAAATTTCCTTACAAATATAAATCATTCAGTTTAAAGGTTGGTGGGCCAAGTTATGGCCAAAACAATAACATAGGGTATGGGGGAAATCTGACATAATCTCCTCATAAAACCCTACTTACCTTTTTCACACAAATTGTTCCTCATTAGAGGTCACAACCAAAACAACAACACAACCAAATCAAAATATACACACAAACAAGGTTAGGATCCCAAACCTTAGATCTACTTGTCAAAACGTAAAGCTATATCCTTTTCCTATTCTTTCTTCTCCTTGAGATCTTCTTAAAAACTCCATCTAGCTTCCTTTTTTTCTTTTCTTCTTACTTGAACAAGTAAAACCCAAATATGAAGGACAAGAAATCTTAAATTTTTTTACCATAGCTCCCAGAACTCCCAAAGCCAATAAATAGGAAAATTCTTTCCCTTTCTAGAAGTACTGCCTGCTTTTTAAGGGAATTTGGCCTTATTTTAACCCTTTGCATTTTAGTCATCCACTTTCATTCTATTCGTAACTCCAACTTATCATATTTCTACTTTAACATATAACTTTTTTATCTTATGTTCTTTAGGTTCTTAATTTGTAAATTACCATTTTACCATTTTTCGTCTCTATCACTTAAATTCTCCGAAAATACAAATTCTAATCTGCCTTTATATCCTAAACATGTCATAAAAACTATTAGGCATAATTTAGATGCTATACCCTCTCCCCCTTAAAAGAATTTCATTCTCGAAATTCATACTTGAATTGAAAAGCTATGGATGTTGTATCCCCATTGTTGCCCCTGGTTCACACGTAGTTTTCTCAATGCCATAGTGCTACCAAAGCACTTTCACCAACTGTACTTGTTTATTTCGTAACTGTTTCACTTCCAGAGCTAGAATAGGCTTTGGTTCTTTATCATAAGAGAAATCCTGTTGCACTTGTACATCTTGTACTGGCAAGATGTGCGATTCGTCTGAACGATATCTCTGCAGCATGGATATGTGGAAAACATCATGTCATTTGGCTAACTCAGGAGGGAGAGCTAAGCGATAGGCCACTGGTCCGATTCTTTCTAAGATCTCATAAGGGCTAATGAATCTTGGACTCAGTTTCCATTTCTTTCCAAATCTGAGTATCTTCCACCATGGTGATGCCTTCAAGAAAACCTTGTCTCCGACTTCATATTTAATATCTTTTCTCTTCAAATCGACATATGAATTCTGTCGATCACTGGCAACCTTTAACCTTTGCTGAATAACATGAAATTTTTCTTCGATGTCCTTCACTATGTCCTGACCAATCACTTTATGCTCATATAGTTCTGTCCAACATACAAGACTTCTACATTTTCGACCATATAAGGCCTCATAGGGAGCCATACCAACACTTGACTAAAAACTGTTATTATAGGCAAATTCTATAAGGTAAATATACATATCCCAACTTTTGGGAAAATCTAGCACACAACCCCGAAGCATGTCCTCTAATACTTAAATCACTATTTCAGATTGTCCATCTGTTTTGTAGATGAAAGGTTGTACTAAAATTTAGTCGAGTACCCAAGGCTGACTGCAATTCTTTCCAAACCTTGAAGTAAACCGTGGATCGCGGTCAGACACTATTGATAGTGGAATCCCATGCAATCGAACAACCTCATTCACATACAGTTCCGCTAATCGATCCATGGAATAGTCTAGTCAGACTAGTAAGAAGTGAGCAGACTTTGTAAGTCTGTCAACGATTACCCAAACTGAATCATGTTTCTTGTAGGTGAGGGGAAAACCAGACACAAAATCCATAGTAATGTTGTCCCACTTCCATTGTGGAATTAGGATGTGATTTAACAGGTTGGACGGTACTTGATGTTCAACTTTTACTTGTTGACATGTTAGACATTTAGATACATACTCTACTATATCCTTTTTCATCCCTCGCCACCAACAGTACTATTTTAAATCCTAGTACATCTTGTTACCTCCAGGATGCATGGTAAATATAGTATTGTGGCTTTCATACATCAACTTCCTTTTCAATTCCTCGGATATTTGGGTACTCATAACTGCCTTTGTAAATAAACTCCATCTTCTCCCATTGAATAGTTAGTCTTGCTTCCATCTTTGACTAATTGTACTTTTTGTTGTAACTCGACATCATTTTCCGAGCACTAATTATCATATGTTTCAAGATGTGCTGAGCTTTTTAATCGGGAAGCCAATAACACTCCATTTGGTGCTATTCTCCATTGTGCTATAGTGACAAAGCTGACATCGCCATTCTACTTAAGGCATCTACCACCACATTAGCTTTTCCTGGGTGGTAATCCACTATGCAATCATAGTCTTTGAACAATTCTAGCCACCGTCGTTGCCTCAAATTAAGCTCCTTATGAGTTAACAAGTATTTGAAAATTTTATGTTTTGTATATATTCTATATCTTTCACCATATAAATAGTGTCACCATATTTTCAAAGCGAACACTACCGCTTCTAGCTCTAGATCATGTGTGAGATAATTTTGTTCATGCGGTTTCAGCTATCTTAAGGCAAATGTGTCATGCCCCAACACCCGCCTAGGCGAAAGAGGGGGAACACGGCACGGGACTGGGACTCCTTTACTTGAGTTACTAACATTAGTTGGCCCATTTCGAAATATAACTAAATGTATCATAATATAACTTAAACTTAATCCATGAGGAAATAAAACTTTTAACGCTATCACCATAATGGTGTTCATAATGTCCTGTACAAATATCTGAGTCTCATTGACTTATACATATACAAGTCCTATTATGAAAAAAAAAAAAACTTCACATGTACATATTCAAAATCAAAGGTAGTGATCTATAGATGTTGACTCCTATTGCCGTGTCGTCTCTCAGACGTCGTATTAATCGATGTCCCTTGGGCACCTACACCTGATGAAATACCGTATGTTTATACCACGCGAAACATATAATAACATATATGACCACTTGTAGTGGTCCTCAATGACAATATACAATTAACACAATTCCTATTTGCACATTAGCTGTTCATATTTCCGACTACTTGTATACTATGTCATTTATTAGAGTTCTCATGTTCATTCTTCATAATACATAGTACTTTTTATATTACTGTAGCTCTATCACATTTTTCAATTAAAATCATTGTTTTCGTGTCACATGGTTCTTATAACCATTTCAATCATTTGATCTCATCTTGTGTCTTGCCTGCATATTCCAAGAAGTGGATATGGGTTTAAACTGTATGTACCCGAAGGTACTATCACTATACGAGACAATGTACGATACCTGTAGATTGACCCAAATGAGGTCAGAATTACCCAAACAGGCCAATCCATCATGTAATCCCTAATAGACATGCCTACCTATCCAACTACCCAGGGACATATGCAAACAATCAATCTTATTACATTTTTATTCGTGTTCAAGCTATGCACATCTCATATACATGGATAATGGCAATCACACGTATTCACATGAGATACTTTTAAACAATATTCCTTTATACATATACTATAACTATTACTTTTATCGTAACCTATATGATCATGTTCTTAGTATTGCTCGTATTTCTGTTCATGTAATCATAGTTCATATAGCAATCACTTTTATAATTCTTTTACAATTTTATTTATTCACTTGAATTTCTTTATATCAAAATATTTCAAAGAAATAGCTCCCTAGACAGATTCAGTACAATGGGGAATTAAATTTGAATATACTTACTTCAAGGAGATTTGTTTTCCTAAAAGTCTAGCTTTTCTACTCCAGAAACTCTGAATCACTAAATTTGGATGAATTATGACAAAGTTATGGCCCAACCACTAAAACTATACAACCTGAAAATTGCCCGAAAATAGAGCTTCACTTTGACGAATTTTCTGGGTCCAATGGGTTCCAAATTTGAATACATTTATTTCAAGAATCTTTGTTCACATAGAAGTCTCGTTTACTCATAAATTTGAATCACTCAATTTGAATGAGTTATGACCAAGTTATGGCCTAAACACTAAATATGTACCAAAACATACTATAAACTACCCAAAAACAAAGCTTCACTTTGACGAATTTTATGGGTCCAATGGGGTCCAAATTTGAATACACTTATTTCAAGGAGATTTGTTCTCCTAGAAGTCTAGTTTACTCAGAAATTTGAAGCACTCAATAAGGATGAGTTATGGCAAAAAAAAAAGGGTTTTGGAAAAATTTTGACATCTCCCTTAAAACCTCAACATTTTCTTTATACAAACATTCCTCACTGAGGATCATATACTACTGATCCCGCTCGCACTGGGATTGGTGGATCCAAACCGAAGTCCGGGGCGTGATGCTATCTATACTATATACTATACTATAATCGATGACCGGGACTCTTATTGGACTAAGCCGTAGCCGTACCAGACTGTGGGTATACAACAATTTCAGAATAACAAAAAAATCATTTTACATATACAAAAGAACCACATCAAGTGGTGTCCATCATACTTATACACATGATACACAAGAGTCCTCACTATACATGTACATTTTCTATTACAAACATCGTGAGATTATGGAAGGGCCACAGGGGAGCACCTATCTCCAGCCGGCCTTCTTTGGTCGATGTGGAATGTCCCGTCCTCTATCTCTGTCTTCTCGCTTCAGACCTACACGGATTAATGACCCGTATAAGCTTTTGAGACACGCTGTGGGAATATAAGCATGGACAACCACCACGCGTCATGCTCTTATACATACGCATATCATCTATATCTATACGTATCTCTATAACTTTTAATTACTTATCTCTCACATATACTTTGCCTCTTATCGTATGTCAATCTCTTTCAGACATATTCTATGTCTTCGCATATCTTTTATCTAT
Organism: Tetrastigma voinierianum; assembly: GCA_016808115.1. Taxonomy (NCBI): domain Eukaryota; kingdom Viridiplantae; phylum Streptophyta; class Magnoliopsida; order Vitales; family Vitaceae; genus Tetrastigma; species Tetrastigma voinierianum. The sequence continues at coordinate 123,162 of JAEQBH010005913.1, read as the reverse complement.
ACTTTTATCGTATTCCCTGCTCTATGCTTTACATATCCTATACTTATCATGTTCATTTCCTTTCATGTTCATTTCTTCATGTTCATTTCCTTCATGTTGGTATACTCGTGCTTTGTATCATATACATTCTTATCTCAGAGATACTTCATATAACCTATCTTTATAATCGTTGGGTTTTGTACTTTTATCTACATTCTTATACTTTTCAATGCTCAAGACTTTGGTATGCTTTCATATGATACTTTTCATGTACTATATTTTCCTTAAGTGTTTCTTCCATATATACTATACTTTTCATATACCTTTCTCTTATCTAATTTTCTATCATTTTCGTGTAATTATACTTTGTACTTTCTATATATTATATTCATATACTCGCTTTCATATACCTATATTCATATGTAATCGCGGCATTTCCTATACTGTTTTCCTATTATACTTTTCATATAATAGTCATATACTGTATTTTTCATCTTATACTGTTATATACTATACTTTCATATGATATTCATATACTCTGTTTTTCATATACTGTACTTTTCATATGCTTTTCATATACTTTATCTATTATATACATTTCGTGTCATTACATCTCTCTTTATTTCTTGTACTTGTATACTTGTCATACTTTTCTCTTTCATATACCGTGACTTGTAACCGTTTATACTTTCATCGCGATAGCAAAGGTTATGCTTCTCATATCATGCCATTCTATACATGTTACTTCCTTTAGGGTTTCATGCGTCTGGGCGTAATACCTTAGAAGCGGATATGGGAAACTATGTGTACCCGGCTGTACTAATACCGCATAGCGCGCACCGTCATAGCTCCGAAGATATCGCCATCAGACGAGATGCGACCGGCGGCGGCGCTATCGGTAATCAAGGTACTATCACCGGTGACGAGGCAAAGGATTCGTTTGCCAGGTGACTTTCGCGGGCCACCGATCTGAAACGGGATCTTATGTCATCACCCAAACGGCCTCGATATCCGTTTCCAGAATATGCCATGAAGAACCCAGATTCCTCCCTATAGCATGCCTATCTATCCCTCTCACTGTGCTCTAAGGCAGACAATCGGGCTTTTATTACATTTTCAGACATATCTCATATGAATAACTATTGTTATCATAATTGCTTATGATATATACCGGTCATCACTTTACTCAGATTCGCTCTCATATCTCGTAGCTTCATATTACTAAATTTACATATCTCTTATAATGTACATATATTCATATATTTATTTAGTTTTGTCTTCGTGATCATATATGTAATCCTTTCATATATCATGAATGCATCTATGCACTCTTGTATTCATATATTCATATATCTTTCTATATTCATATATCCCTTTATATCATTACTTTATGCATTTCTATCATATCCCTTTATACGTTTCTATCATGATTTAGCTATGCTTGTACTTTCTATATTCCTATCATGTATGCTTTTATTCATTCATATATTCATATCGTATACGCTTATATTCATATACTTTCCTATACATGCTTCTACTATCGATGCCTTTATATTGTATTTCTCATGTACTTTCCATATTACTTACTGGTCATGTCTTGACTATGTCTATCATTCTGTACTAGTACTTATTCCTATGTTTATTATCATCTTTGCTTATCTATATCGTTTATCATTTATACATTTCTATCATGTGTTCCTAGCATGTTTCATCTTATTCATTTCGGTATAACTATCATAGAACATATCATATAATCCAGATGTCATATCATTTATTTATTCTATCATTTGTGTACTTAGACTCATCATATCTTATGACATATCCTATATTCATATCATATCTATATCATTTGACTTATACCTATCATATTCATGAAGTTTTATGAACATATCTATACATATTGCATTTTCTATTTTTCTTGTTTCATGGCAATTACATATAAGCACTTCATATACTTATGAAGTATGATGTTCAGAGATCACAGTTCTCATCCATATTTTATTATTCCTCTATGAATCTATTTTCACTTAGAATTGGAATCAATCCAATCGGATCATCCAACTAAAGTTATGGCATTTTCATGCCAACTAGTCATTTTTACCGAGATTTTTCTAGTGACAGTTTGTATTACTCATTTTCCACTGGGTCTTAACTTCATATTTTGACACTAGGTCCTGGTACTCATTTAAAGCTAAGGTGCTATGCGGTTCTATTTCCAACTGAATCACCCAATTCGGAGCAATCGGAACCTGCCACGGGTCCGAAAAACTGATTACTCTATGTTCAACACTCGAAACCGTAATTCGTTTGCACATGGTCCCACTTCGAGTGGATTTTTGGGCCACGATAGTCATATAATTTGATGATGTCTATTTATATATGGATGGTTCTTACTTGAAGTCTATTTTAATTCGCACTTGAATCACTCAAACGATAAGAAATGAGCAAGTTATGGCCAAAATAAGAAACTCGGGTCAAACTGGAAAATGTAATGTGGTTGTACTGGTACATGTCTAACATGTACTGGTACATGTTAATAAAATGACTAGAACACAAGATGTACCTGTACATGTTCAAGTTGTACTGTACATGTCATCTAAATGCCCAAATGTGTGTTTTTCTCCCATTTTTCCATATTTTTCATCCCAAACCAACTCTATACTTATAAACATCAAGCACCACTTCAATTTCATATCTTACGATCTCTTTTCTACCAATTTTATCATTCAATCCTTCTCTTATTTCAAAGACCTATCATGAATTTCTTCAAAACTATCTAATATGGGCCTTTTAACCTATACATAAGCTAAACTCAGGATTTGTTAGGTCTCTAAACCCAACTCAATTGCTTGTCATTAACCATGAATCCAATCTCAAATGAGGATTTCTACTTTTCTCAGGATTTAGAGTTTTTACCAACCTTAATTTCATTATGTCTTTGGTTAGGATGATTTAACAAACCCTAGGCCTGGGAACTACTAAACTTTTCTTGAATGCCATACAACCTATATGATCTATACCAAGATTAGTTCATACTCTTTTGCTTCATTTGAACTCTCTCCTTCTCTTCTTTCTTCTCTTCTCTTCTTCTTCCTCCTCTTCTCCTTCTTCTCTCTTCTCTCTCCTTCTTCTCTCCCCTCTCTCTCTCTCTCACGGCCTGGTCTCTCAAAATGAGAGACCAATTTGCTCTTATCCCATGTATTTGTAAGGCCATGTTTGCCAAGACAAGAAAACCCATTTTTTTAACACTTTTCTACTTTTGCAATTCTAAGCCTTCCATTCATTCAATTTCAATTCAATCTTTTCTTCTATTTCCATAATGGCATATAACTTATTGATTTATGCCATTTATGTCCCCTGGCGGTAAAGACCATTACTTTACCCTCGTCTCTAATATTAATCCTGTCTTTGTTTTATTTTCTCCGTAAATCTATTTAGCTTATAATATAATTCTAAACAAAACCTAAACTGGCAGATACTTGGATATGTGTTAATCGTGACTAAACTCAAATAACCATATAACCGAGTTGAGACCAAAACCATCATTATTATGTGTAAAGAATTTTCCCTAAACCCAAACATCATCAAAAATGGTTTTAGGTTTAAGCATACTCTTAATCTTTTATTTTCTCTTTATTCTTCCTTTTCTTCTTGATCACCACAAAACTTGGATCACATGGAGCAAAATCACCAACTCTTCTTCTTCTCTCAACCGTAATCCTAAGCTCTCAAAACAAAGGAGACAGCCCTTTTACAAGACCAAATTTGGTCTTATCTATTATTCTTTCATAAGGTCATGTTTGACTTGTCATTTTTGTTAAGTTTTCCATTTTTTTGCATTAAAGTCCTTCCTTTCTCTTTTATTTACACTTATACTTATCAAATATTCTAAAATGGCATATAAACTTATTCTCTTATAACCCTTGAGTCCTTAATGTGACATTTTATTATTTTACCTGACTCAGATAATTTCTGCTTTATCATTTTTCGTTTCTAGCAATATAAATTTTGTACACAATAGACTATTTTATACCCTAAACATGTTATAAAACTAGGGTATATTTTAGGTGTTATTACAACTCTCCTCCCCTAAAGAATTTTGTCCTCGAAATTATTATCAACTTAAGAGTTAAGAGAGCATCGTGCCCTCTAGTCGCTTGGCTCCCCAGCTTCCTCCCTACCATGGTGTTGTCGAGTACTTTCACTATTACACTTCTGCTTGTTCAAGAACTCGTTTTATCTCTCGAGCTAGAATAGCTTTTAGTTCTATTCATCATATGAGAAACTGACAGCACTTCAGATCTCAGAGACTCGGCAAGATATGTGATTCATCTAATATATATCTCCTCAAAGATGGACACATGGAAGACATCATGTAGCTTGGTCGGGCCTCGAGGAAGAGCTACAACTCGATGTCGCTGTGTCCTACTCTTTCTAAAATTTCATTACGCATCGATGAATCTTGACCAACTTTCCTTTCTTCCCAAACCTAAAGATCTTCCTTCATGGGGATTCCTTTTAGAATTCACTTTATCACTTTCACTTCATATTCAATATATTTCCCTCTTCAAATAGGCATATGACTTTTTCGATCACTAGCAATCCTTTTAACCTTTTTGCCGAATAACCTAAACTTTCTCTTATGTATCTTTTACTATGGTCGACTAATCACCTTTATGATAATTTACTCATTCAATATACCTGGAGCCTACATCTCCGGCCATACAAAGCTTAATATGGTGCCATGCCAATGCTTGCTTGATAACTGTTATTATAAGCAAATTCCACTAATGGAACATACTTATTCCAACTCCCCGTAAATTCCATTACACATCCCCGAAGCATATCTTCGAGCACTTGAATCAACCTCTCGGACTGTCCATTTGTCTACGGATGGAATGTTGTACTGAAATTCAACCTAGTACCCAAGGCTAAATGTAATTCCTTACAAAATCTAGACATAAATCTTAGGTCTCGGTCTGACACGATAGACAATGGAACACCATGCAATCTGACAATCTCATCCACATATATATAGCCTGCCTAGTCGATCCATAGAATAGTCAATCCCGACTAAGATAAAATGGGTCGACTTGTGAGTTCTATCACTATCACCCATACCTAATCATGCTTCTTTTCATGGAGAGGAAGACTAGACAAAATCCATAACTATATTATCCCATTTCCATTGTGGAATTGAATGGACCAACAAACCCTCGATGGCACTTGGTGTTCGCCTTGACTTCATCGACATCGCCAAACACTTAGGACACATACTACTGGGCCCTCCTTTCATTCCTCTCCACCACACATCGCTTCAAATCCTGGTACATCTTGTCACCTCTAGGATGCATAATAAACACTCAGTTATGAGCTTCATGTAACAACTTTCTTCAAATTTCTCATTATCCGCACACATAATCTATTCGAAAATACAAACTTCCATCTTCTTACTAAAAATTAGTCAAGTGTCATTATCTCTGACCAAGTGTACCTTTTTCTTCAACTCTTCATCCTTTTTTTGAGATTCTATAATCATATTTTTTTAAAACAGGTTGTGCTTTTAACTGAGCTAATAAAGCTCCATCTTCTCGTTAGTCTCCACACCGACCGGTGGTTGAAAGTGACAACACTTTCACGGTTTTCCTCGCTAAAGCATCTCGTTACATTCGCTTTGTCGGGTGGTAGTCTATTACGCGCCATAATCTTTAAACAACTCTAACCACCTCCGCCGCTTAAATTCAACTCTTGAGTCACTCATACTCTGAGACTCTTGTGATCTATAAAGATTCTACATTTTTCACCATATAAATAATGTCACCATATTTTCAAAGCGAACACTACCACTGCCAAATCTAATTCATGTGTGGGATAGTTTTGCTCATGTGGTTTTAATTTTCTAGAGGCATATGCCACCACTTTTCCATGTTGCATCAATACAAATCCCAAACCAATTTTTGACACATCACTATACATGGCATATTCTCTACCCGAAGTAGGCTGAGTCAACACCGATGCTTCAACCAGTATTTTCTTTAATCTGCTCAAACTTAATCGACATTTGTCATCCCACTCCAAACTTTACTCCTTTCAAGTAACTTTGTAAGTGAAGATGCTACAGATGGAAAATTCTCATAACCGGTCGGAGCAGTATCGTGCTAAACCCAAGAAACTTCTCACCACATTTTCGAGGCTGCCTGCAACTTACAACTCGGCTTCAATCTTGTAGGTCAACTTTATACCCTCAGATACAATATGGTATAGGAATGACACTTCCTTAAGCCAAAATCACATTTACTTAACTTTGTAAACAACCCAAGCTTTCTCTCTTTAATCTATAATACTAGCTTCAACATGTTCCCGCATCTTTAGAATACACCGTATCAATAATGAACACTACAACCGATCCAAATAAGGGTGGAAAAACCGTGATTCATCAAATCCAATGCAGGGCCGGCGGGGTATTAATCAACCCAAATGATATTACCAAAACCATAATGACCATAACCCGGTTCGAAGGTCATTTCAGACATCAACATCTTCACCCTCGAGTCGATAATAACCTGAATGCAAGTCTTATTCAAAAGACGTTTCGAGACCTTACAACTGATCAAATAGATCTTCTATTCTCAGCAACGAATATTTATATTTCACTGTTACTTTATTTATTTGTCGATAATCAATGCACATCCGAAGAGTGCCATCTTTCTTTTTAACAAATAAAACCGGCGCACCCCAGGGTGATACACTAGGTCAGATGAAACCCTTGTCTAATAGCTAATGTAGTCAAGTCTTCAAATCTTTTAGTTCGGTTGGAGCATACAAAGAGGGTGCCTCTAGAAATTGAGTCGCCTTATGTACCACTGATAGACATCTACTTCTTCAGGTATTCTGTAATTACTCATGAAACACATCAGGGAATTTCTTGACCACAGGAATCTTTTCTAAATTCATTTGTTCCCTTTTTGAGTCAAGTACCAAAGCCAAAAATGCTTCACAACTTTTTCTAAGAAAAATGCCGAGCTTTGTATACGAAATTACATTTGAAACGGTCTCAAATCGGATACCATGTATTGTTACCTTTGACATGTCGGAACATTTAAGCAATATTGTTTTCTTATCACAATCAACTATAGCCCAATGTTTAGATAACCAATCCATTCCCAAAATCAAATCAAATTCATGGAAGGGTAAAGCAATTAGGTCCACTAAGAACTCTCTATCATGAACTACATGGACAATTCTATACACTATTGACTCTAACACTATGCCCTCTGTGTGGAACTAGTAACAAGTACGTCATATGCCAAAGGCTCTATCGATGGCACTCACTCACAGCTCAATGCATATATAGGAATGTGTAGAGCCAGGATCTATCAAAGCATGTATTTCCTCAGATATAGCGGGTGAAATTACCCGAAATCACCCCGGTGCATCCCGATCTGCAGCCTCAGCATAAGCTCGAGTCGGGAGCAGGCGAGGTCCACGCCTCCGACACACCAGACCTCCACATCCAGTCGAAATGGGCCACCTCGACCCCTACCTCGATCCCGAGTAGAAGGTGATGCAACAAATCTCCCTCTGTGACGCCCCCAACCCGGCACTCGGTGTCAAGCGAGGGTGTCATCATTTTTTTTTATTTATAAACTTATAGCCTTTAAGCTTGTTCAATCATATAATGTTAAACACTTAACTTGTATTATATCCTATAACAGCGGATTACAAAATATATACAAGCTCCATACATGGAAGTGTTCAACATTTAGAATATTTACATTGCTTCATTTGTTTACAAACAACAAAAAGGATATTACATATACAAAATAGACCAAAAAGTCTTCAAGTGAGCACCTAATGATGTGTTGGAGACCGATGTCGATTGTCTCATCCTCTCGCTCCTCGCTCACAGACCTACACGGATGAAAACCCGTATAAGTTTTGTTTAGTGGGAATAACTCGGATCTACCACTAATAAGAGTCATCTCTCTTTTACACATTCATATACATATAACATATCATATACTTATGTCATATTCTTATACTTGTCATATACACATGCTTATATACGTTCCATACATATAATTTACAATAGGTTCATTTCATGTCGCTTATATTTTTCTTCTTGTTCTTGTCAACATGTACTTGTCATCATATATCATCACATAGCAATGTTATGCTTCTCATATCATGTCATGTAATTTTTATCATTTTCGAATCATTTCAGATATACTGTCATTTGTTTCCATGTTTCATGCCTGCATAAACCTTAGCAATGGATAAAGGAAACTATAAGGGCCCGAAGGTGCTGTACTCACTGTATGAAACAGTGGTCTATAAGGGCCTAGAGGCGCTGTTATCATTGTGCGAGACAATGACCATCTATAAGGGCCTGAAGGCACTATTATCATTGTACGAGACAATGACCATCTATAAGGGGCCGAAGGCGTTGTAATGACCTAAACGCGGCCAACTAATCAGTATGCTGCAGACTTGTTTTTCCCTAATAGGCATGTCCATCTATCCTTCTACCAAGTTCTAAGCAGACAATCCACGTGTATTTTATGTTTAGTACATATCTCATATTCCCGAATAATTATTGTCATCTGGTAATCATATGCGATATGTACAATCATTTATGCATTTTTCATATCTCGTTATATGCATGAATAACTATGGTTACCAGCAGTGCCTACTGTTTTTCATAATTTATGGACCAAATATGAGTTCTAATTTTATCATGCTATATATGGCTGGATTCTTGACTCAATGGGCCTACAGTCCAAGAACACCCCGAACTGAGTTCGACAAAGAAGTTATGACCGCTCGGTTGGAGGTCACACATGAGTAGCCAATCCTTAGTCGGCCACCGCCTGCCAAGAAATTTTTGTGAAAAAACCTTAGATTTTAGCAGGTTATTTTCACCCGCTCATTAGTGATCAAAAGTGCTATTTTGAACCCGTTTATTGCGTTCTTGAGTACTCTCTGTACTAATCGTAATTAACCCATTCAATAAGATTAACCCACTATTTCATCGGGACGCGATTTTGTGGCTATTTTGTAGTTTTTGCAAAGAAGTGGTTCTTCGGAATAATTCAAACACTAAGAACCAGTTGGACCATGGAAAGAAAAGCAAAAAGTGAAAAAAATGGAGCACTGCAGGAATTTTGCAGGATTGCAAATTTTCGCAACCTGCGAAATTTCGCAAAGGTTAATTTGTATTTCACAAGACTGCTCTGCCTTACCATTGTTCACTTGTCCTACGCTTTGATTTTTGTCTTCTTTGTCACTTTTTGGTTTTTTTCCCATTTTGTCCCTGTAATAGTTTACTGCTTTTGGTTATTTTGGTATTTTGCTTGGCTTTTGGCCAGATGCAGCTCTCAAGCAAACACTGCAAAGAGGGCCTCACTTTTTCCTCAATGTACCAAGGGAACCTTCACAGCTTCCTCGGCTCTTCTTTTCCTCCTTCACTTTCCTTCACTTTCTCTCCCTTTCTCGCTAGCCAAACACCCCGAGGATGACAACCTCCTGGAGGATGAGCGGCCAAAACCCTTCCCTCCTTGAAGGAAGGCCGCTGTAAGAGGATCTTAAGGCTACTGAGGGTTTCATGTTTTCAATGCAAGTACTAATGCGCTTTGTGTTTCCTTTAAACTCTAGGTTTAGATCCCTTAAATTCACCTTGAATGACCTGTATTTGGTAATCATTTAAGGTTCAGTGGATGCTTATTGCTAGATCCACTAAGATTCACACATCTCTATTAATTCATTGTAAGGTGAGTCAAAGGAGAATTTGCTTTTCACTCTGCCGAGACCACTAATGCTCAAGAATACCATTTTTCTGTAAGATAGCGGTTAGGCTCAGCTAAATGAAGAACCAGTTCGGGAGATGACTATAGGTCATCCTCCCCAATGCGAGGAAAAGACCTGGAAACCCTTAGTTACCTTTAGGAACTACATCTAGTAGCCTGATACTTCAAGGAGATTTCTTTTTTTAATTTTTCTTCAGTTTACAACCATTACAACCCACTAATTTCATCAAACCTTAAAATCCAAATTTAATTCACCAAATTAAACCTCACCAAGTCATTTATAAAGAAACTTATCCCCTGTGGTTCGACCTTGAGTTAATTACACCGCAAGCAGCCTTCAAAGCACGGCAAGAAGTATAAGAGGAATTTAAGTATAAATTTTGTTGATTCCGGATCACCCTATTGTACGAATCAAGAAGGCCAATGTGTCTTCCAAAGTAAAAAGCAGAAAGAGAAAAGAAAAGAAAAAGAAAAAGAAAAGAAAAAGAAAAAAAGAAGAAAATTGCAACGCTTTGCCTTGAAACCCGAGCACGGTCCGAGGGGTATATGGAGAAAGTCTTTAAAGTTCGGTGCCATAAGCCAACTGGTTGGAAGTCACCGACTTTGTGCTCGCTACATGGGTGGATGGGTGAGGTTTAGCAAGTTATAGGTGCTGGAGTCTCAAAATCATTTGAAGTCCGGGGTGAAACCTGAAGAGTTAATGGTTGAAAGATCCTTATGACTTGGTTCCCTAACCTTAATCAAGTTGGGACACTGCAGATCCCTCGTTACATGGACTTTGGTGAGGTCGATTCCTCAACATTGCACCCCTACACATAAAAGAGTTGTGGAACAAGAGTGGGTCCCGACTATTTAAGTTGGTTAGTGTCCTAGGTGATGAGTTTGGTCAGTAGAGGCCAAGTAAATATTGGTTAGAATCCGATTAAACAAACACTTAGGTTTTGAAGTGGAAGTCTCTCGGTTGATTCACCAAGAGGAGGCTCTTTGATACTCAATTCGTATGGCATCCATTCTTCGAGATAGTTATTGGGCAGTGGTTTCAAAGGATTCTCATTGAGGGTTAGGTACCACTATTCACAACCTTTTAAATACCATTTTCAGGAACATCATTTTGTTATTGTTTTCAGATGCTCTCTTTCTTCTTTTTCTAAGGACTAGCATCAGGTCGAGGATTAGTGCCCAAAAAGTGCTATTTTGAACCCTATTTATTGTAGGTTTTGAGCACTTTTTATGCACTAATCGGCTTAATTAACCCAATTGGCACATTAAGGTCCCTGCTATGCTACTAATCGCATTTTGTGGCAAATTTTGCGCTTTTAAGAAGCACCGCGCGCCTGCTGACTAGATCATAACAAATCCAAGCAAATCTCGAGTTGAACTCATAGCCATGTGTCGGGAAGCCGAAGGAAAGAGGAGAGAAATGTAAGAAAAGGACCATAACAAAAAGCTCGCAAGGTCAGTGGAAATTTTCAGAATTCCCAAAATTTTCGCAACGCAAAATTTCGCAGAGTTACTAAATTTGCCTCCCGCCATTGTTCAATTCCTTTCCCCGCTTTTAACGGTTGACCTTTGTTGGCATTTTCGCTTCTTCCCATTTTGTCCTCTGTAATAGCTTTTGCTTTTGGTTTTTTTGGTATTTTGTAAAGGGGGTTTGGCTATAAAAGCCCCAGACAAGCACTGTAAAGAAGACTCTCTTCTTAATTAATAAAACTTTTTGGGTGGGAAGCTTTCAGCTCTTCCCGTTCTTTCTCCAGTTTCTCCTTTTCTTTCATTTTCTCTCACTTTTTTGGCTGCTAAACACCCCTTGAGGATGACAACTCAAGGGATGGTTGGCTAAACCCCCCTCATCCTTGAAGAGAAGGGCTACTAGGCTTTGGAACTGAGGTAAACTGACAGTTCTCATGTTTTTAATGTTTGCATTTATTAGCATTTATGCTTATATTTCTCACCTTGTGTTTAAATCCTCGATGTGCCTTGATTGACCAAGACTTGGTAATTTTGGTACAAGGATGCTTATTGCTAGATCCACTGATATTCGGTTAGTTGTCTTTTATGAGTCACTGTAGGGTAGATCAAAGAGGTTAATTTTCAATGTTCGGGAGCATTTAAGTTCAATAAATGTTATCTTTCAAAAGGAAAAATTATTAGGGTTCAGTTTTTATAACCAAATGAAGATCCGGTTCTGGAAATGACTATAGGTCATCCTTCCAATCGAGAAAAGAACCGAGACCTCTCGCTTGCCTTTAGACCCCAAACCCAGTAGCCCGATGCTTCAAGGAGTTCTTTTTCACATTTTATTTCATTTTATTATCAATTTGTAACCCATTCACCTCACTGTTTTTACAAAATCCCAAAATCCAAATCAAATTCACCATTTTAAACCAACTGTAAATCATTTTCACGAAGAAAACCCATCCCTGTGTTCGACCCTAGAGCCACTATACTACAGTAGTTATGCTACTAAGTGAGGAATTAGGTATAAATTTTGTTGATTCCTGCATACCCTACTGCGGGCATAAATCATCAGGCGCCGTTGTCGGGATAGTGGTGTAATCGCCCGAAATATACCCCTAGTCGCTGACATTTAGGGTATTTTGTAAGAGTTAATTTGAATGTTTCGTGATTTAAATGCTAAACATGGAAATCGAGGAACCTGAAATTATCACTTAAGGGCAAATATGTAATTTGCCAAAATACATAGAAGTCAAAAAAGATGCAAAGGCTATGGGTTAAAATAGAATTATGTCTAAGTTGATTTGCAAAAAGAGAAGAACCTAAGGACCTAAATGCAAAAATGAAAACTTAACCCAAAAAAATGGGTTTTTGAGAGTCAAACAAGGCCTAAGAGATATTTTTTATTTAAGACCAAAATTGGTCTCATTTTGAAGAAGAACAAACCGTGGAGGAGAAGAGAGAAGGGGAGAAGAAGAAGAAGAGGAAGAGGAAGAGAAGGTTAAGAGAAGCCAAGCAAAAGGTATGGAAATCCAACCGAGTATGGATTCTAGTATGGATCATATGGATTTTGTATGGAATTGTATCGATCACATGGATTTCTTGTATAGATACATGTTTGTGGGTTGTGGGTTGTAGGAAATCTAACCCTAGAATGAGTTCTTGTATGGAAATCATCACAAATCCCTTTGTTTTTCTAGGGTTTTTTTATGAGAAGACCTAGAGGTCCCATTACATGTGTTTTTGGGTTCTAAGGGTTATGTAAAGCATAGACATGTTTGTTCTTTGCTCTAGGCTTTGATAAGAACCTCCAGGATTTTGAAGTCGGGTTGAGTAAAACCCTAGGCTTTGTATAAGAGATGAATAGAAAACATGTTTGAGTTCAATAGAGTGCATAAGATAAGTATTGAAAGATGATTTGAGTAAAATAGAGATTACAAGATGATTTTGGAGTTGTATTGATGTGTATATGGAGTATTGAGTTGATTTGGGTATCAACATATGGAAAAATGGAAGAAAAACACACATTCTGGGCATTTTTTGAAGACCAGATTGGTACACCTTTGACCTCAGATCAGATAAATTTCATTAACCGCACTGTATCGGTATTGTGTCGAGTTGTACGGCATGTGTAGTGTTCTCGCTTTTTCTATTTTGACCGTTGTTTGTATTTCTTGGCCATAACTTGCCTATTTTTGCATCCTATTTGAGGATTCAAGTTGTTACTTGTAAACTAGACTTCAAGGAGAACCAAACATCTTGAAATTTATACCTCGAATTCGACTCTACGTGGCCCAAAAATTCACTCCAAAGGGCCTAACATGGCTTCAATTTCTCGTCGCTTTACCATAGAGTGGTCCTGGTTGTTTAGGACATAACTTGAGTTTCGGTGCTCTGATTTGGGTGATTCCAGTTGGAGGAGATCCCATAGCACCTTAACTTTAAAGGAGTACAAAGAACCAATGTCAAAAATGGAGTCAAGACACTGGAAAATGAGTATTACAAACTGTCCCTAGTGAAAATCGGCAATTGACTAGCTCGCGTACGAAAATGCCATAACTTTGGGCTGGATTTGATCCACCGGACGATTCCAATTTCTACAGAAATAAATTCATGAGTGGACAAGAATACTTGAATGATGTGTGGATAAAGATCATACCGTACAAGTATCCGAATGCCATATGGAATAGGCATGAAAACCCGAATATGATATGAAACCCGAAACGGAAATACGAATACGAATACGAAAGCCATATGTCATGAACACAGAATGTGATAAAGATAGCATCGGCCTCAAAGACATATTGATAAGATGACTACCTAGGACCAAAGAATGAATGAGCGGACGCTTTGATTAGTGCTATGGCACTCCCGATTAGTACATCTAAGACCCCGCTAGTGCTAATGACACTGCTACATGGGCTGTGTATGTCCTCGCCTCAAGACTTCGATACTCCCGATTAGTACGACACCCGCCAAGACTTCCTGCATTCTCGACAGCGCTACGACACTTCGCTCAAGGCTTCGGCACCCTCGCCAGGCTACGCACCTTGGGTGATTGTAGATTGCACTGGGTACTTATTATGTCAAGCACATTCTACTCATTTCTTATGATCGGGTCCGTAGTCAAACCGTTATAAGGATAAGACTCAACAAACAGAGTAAAGATCCAATGTACTCAGATTCTGCTATGTAGTAATTTCCACGGGTACTCAGATTCCGACACCCTATAGTACCTAACACGGTACTTCGTGATCAAGTAGAAAATAAGTATAAGTTCTCAGAAGACCCAATCGGTACTCGTGATCGCAAAATAAGTATAAGCTCAGAAGACTCCACTGCACTCTCAGATCGATAAAATAAGCATAAGTTCCAGAATACCCACTCGTACTCTCGTGATCTGCAAAATAAGTATAAGTTCAGAATATAAGTATAAGTCCAAGAGGGCACCTATTCGTGATAATGAATCACAGAGTACCTACGAGTACTTTGTATAACAAGCTCCTAAACTTCTAATGGAGATCCGACAAGCATAAGCCCTCGTTATATGCATAAGAAAATTGTATAAGTCTAAAGATGATTCTGATATAAACTAACAACTCTATTTGTTTTGGGATATGTTCAATCAGATAAACCCGGTATATGTATTTCGATGTGATCTCTGTACTACTACGGACTAACAGTCCGTATCTCGCATAAGTCCGACTCCAACCTTGTAGGTATATGATTCAGACCGTTCGAGTTATCAGATCTACGGGTACCTTTCGCACAAGAATAAGATCCTGTGAAGACAAGAATGTTTATGTAACACAAGTATAAGATCCGTAAGACAAGTATATGCTCCGTAAGACAAGTATAAGATCTGAAATACATGTATATGCTCAGAAGACAAGTATAAAATCTGAAATACATGTATAAGTTCTGTAAGACAAGTATAAGATCTGAAATACATGTATAAGTTTTGTAATACAAGTATAAGATGTGAAATACAAGAACAAGTTAAGTAATACAAGTATAAGTTCTTTAAGACCAGGATATGCTTCGTAGTACAAGTATAAGATACGAAGTACCAGTATAAGTTTTGTAGCACTTACGAGTACTTCCGTATAATAATAAGTTCCAATACCAAAGATAATGCCCGGCCATATCGGTAGGGTACTCCACGGGTACCCGAACAAGTGTAAACTCCGTGAGTATGTATGCCTTGTCAGACCTAAGGGTACCTCTGTGATAAGCATAAGTTCCCATGGAACTCCTGGGTGGGAGATTTGAGAGAGATACAAGCACGAGTATGTGAGGGCACGGTCCACAAAATTTCAAGTATATGTCCTTTGGGAGATCTGAATAATTATAAGTATGATACAAGCAAAAGTATGTGCCTTACGGGAGATTGGAATAAGAATAAATCTGCTATCAGTGTAAGATCTAAGTAAGTATAAGTTTGTTATAAGTATAAGTTTAGTACCATATACGAGATATCTGAAAAAGCATAAGTTTGTTACAAGGATAATTATGTATGTAAATGTGTTATATGAATTCCCAGAAGATTTTGATATATGTCTCGTTTATAAGCTTATTATGATTCAAAGATAAGCGCACGTTGCTTTCCAGATAAGTCATATGTTTCCCACTAAGCGCAAAGCTTAGCACGGGTTTTTAATCCGTAGGTATTGTATGAGACGTCCGATCTTCCGCATACAAATTCGGGCCAAGACACTAGTAAAGCCCATCACGCATGTCCCCGCGCTCCGATTTGTAAATGTATACGCTTTGTATATGTGAATGGACTCCCGCATATGTGTATAGATATCGACGGACACCACTCTAGTGGTAGTTCTTTCAGATATGTATCCACTATAAAAAAAAAAAGAACAGGTAAAGAGTCCTAGTTTATATAGTCTCGCCCGAATCCTCAAGCTTCGAATCCGCTAATCCGTCGGACTGAACTGGGTGACGTATGGTGCCTTAGTGCAATTGGATGAGTCGGTTGAACACTCTCGCGGGATCCTCATCACAAGTTCTGGTGAATTTCTGTATCATTCTTTTTTAGTATTTACACACTTTTTGTTATTTCATTTCACCGCTAAAAAAAAAGTAGGATTGTTTCTTCGTTATCTCTGCGGCTTGCCTTGTTTACGCAGGGTGCATGTTCCAATGGGCTTGAATTGTGATCAAATGGAACCCCCATATGAAGAGCATCATAGTCAGTATCCAGTGGAGAGAAGCCCTAATACATATAGGTCCATGAGAGACTATAGAAACCCTCCATGGGTGAGTGCACCCTTTTGCACCAATCCTCCAACTAATGCACCATATGACAAGATTTACAAACTAATATAGTCGGGGAAACCACCTAATTTCTCATGGAAATCAAGACCTCCACAAGATACACCTCTCGCCTCCTCCATATTATGCTTTAACCTCAACCACCACAACCCCCACGCTTATCCTCTTAGTTGAGCAAGCAATACCGAACTTGGATAAATTGGTGATACTTTATAGAGGAGCGGAAAGCAAAGGAATGTCCGTGCCAATCAAAAAATTGACACAGTGGAGAGCTCTCTGGACAAGAGAATTGATGGACTTCAAAGAAATTGATCGAAATTTGACAACCCGCAGAATCAATTTCAAGACTTATCACAAGAACATGTTCATCAAGAGGAATAAAAACGTCCAGAGGAAAGTGCCTCCGATTGACACTATTTGGGTCAAGAGGACTAACCGCAACTTAGAAGACTTGATGAGAAACCACTAGAAGCCTCGAGAACTGCCAGGATGCCCCAAAATCATTTGTCGCTTCATGGGCCATGGAGGAGAGAGAGTTAAGAAATTCTTCCCTTGTCGATCAAGAAGGCAAGAAAAGGGAAACAATGGAAGAGACCCAAAGCTTATCCTTAAAACCACTTCCAAAACTTTGAATCCTAGTGCACACGCCTGCCACCACAACAAATCCATCGCCGCCAGCCGCTCCCATCGACCAAGTATATATCCTACTCTATACCGCAGTGACAATCCACACCCAAAACTCCATCATAAAGCTTCGAGGCCATCCCATCTTCGCAGACCGGTCAGGCAAATCTTCAGGAAGTTAGTGGCCTCTATTCAAACCTTTGCCACTACATCAAAGACATTAGCAGGTGCTCACACTGTATGGCATAGCGGATGGTTCGGGTGCTGGTTCAGACATGGAGCACTGACCTCAAGAATTTGCATTAGCTTCACCAGCTCCAACAAATCTCCAAAGGCTTGAGATGTTTGTTTGGGGGGCCTAGCCTCCCACTTTTTGTTTTGATTTTTCTCAGTTTTATTTTATTTTATTTTCTTATATTTATTTTATTTTTTTTTTAGATTTTCTCAATTCTAAGTTAATTTTAGTTTTCTAGCCTATTTTAATTTTTCAGATTATTTTTTTTCCTATGTCATTTTTGCAGCTTTTGTGTCAAAATTTTAGCTAGGAGATGCAGTGAGCCAAGAGCAAACTCAACACTGGGGCATGGTTGCAATTTGCAACCTCGAATTCTCGCAACGCCTGTGAAATTTCGCAATCGTGCAAAATTTCAACCGCAGACTCCGAGCTCCTGTTGTACGGCCATCTCGCAGAAGAAGACAAACTGTTAAAGACAAAAGAGATTTTTTTGTCTTTTATGAAAAAAATTTCTTTTATATATATTTCAAAAAAAATTTTGTCTTTGTGCAATATTTTTTATAAAAATAAAATTCGCGTGGTTGCGAATTTTTTCGCAACCTCCACTTTCATAGCCCGATTTTGTTTTGGCCATAACTTTTTCATCCGAACTCCGTTTTGGGTATTTTTTGTATCGTTGGAAAGCTTAGAGAGTGTAGAATCTAAATATAACCAGAAATAACACTTTTGAAATTATTATAAAGGTTTAATTTTCAAAATACTCCAACTTGTTACTTTTTTTCCTCTCTTTTCTTCTTCCAATTTGTTCATTCAAGCCCAAATTATGAATAAGGTCTCGATGGAAAGCTTATGAAGTCTCCTATCCAACAACGGGTACATTTCATCAAGGAGGTATCATTTCCTCCCTTAAATTTCCACTCCATAGCCTCATTGAGGACAATGTTGAATTTGGTTGGGGGGAGAGTTAAGGAAGGAAGTGTTGTTTTATGTTTTTGAGCAAGTCTTTTCGTTTAATTGAATGGCTTGCTAGTTAGTTAGTTTTTTTTTATTACAATATAGTTCATGTTTTTAGTTTCTAGGTCATCCTTTCAATTTCTGATTTTCAGAAAAAAAATTTTGTTATGTTTTGCCTAGCCTATAGTATGAGAAATTGAAATTTTGTTTCAATGATTGTTAATATTAGAATGGTGTTATGCTTAGTTGAGTTGATAACATGTTGAAATTCTGGTATTCAACCTTTTTCTTCCATTGAATCCAACCACACACTGTGCACATTAGATTTCATTTATAGGTTGAAAATCGCTTCCCTCCTAAGCCCCACAAAAGTTCTACTAGTACTTCCTCGACCACCTTAATGTGTTAGACCCCTCGAACAAAAAGACCAATGCGTCTTTCAAAAAAAAAAAAAAAAAGGAAAGATAAATTGTGACGCTTTGCCTTGACACCCGAGCACGGTCCGAGGGGTATATGGCGAATTTAAAGCCCACATCCCTAAAACTCAACGGGCTGGGAGTCATCGACTTTGTGCTCAAGTAATGGGTGGATAGGTAGAGTTTAACAAATTGTAAAGCCGAGTTTTGAACTCATTAAGAGTCCGGTGAAACCCAAGAGTTAGGTGGTCGAAAGATCCTTATGACTTTGATGCACTAAACCTTTAATTGGAGCCACCAGGACTGCATGGACACTTATGAGTTCGACAATTCCTCAAGATTGTACCCCTACAAAAAAAAAAAAAAATGAGTTATAACAAAAGTGGGTTCTGACCATTGAGGTCGGGTTAATCAGCTAAGTTTAGACAAGTGATAGGTTAGGGAGAGGACAACTTGACGTGATTATTTTGAAACCTAATCAAATCAAACACTTAGGTTTTTGAAGGTGTCGTTGGTTCTCAGAGTTGATACTGCTGAGCATTTGATTTTGCATAACACTTACTCTCTTCTCAGACAAATATCGGGTAGGATTTTCTGACCTTGCTAAAGGTATTATCACTTCATTTTTTAAAAACATCAATTTTTTTTATATATAAAGGCATCTTGTCTTTGATCGCTTTCTTCTTCTTTCATTA
The DNA here is from genome assembly GCA_016808115.1 of Tetrastigma voinierianum. NCBI lineage: Eukaryota > Viridiplantae > Streptophyta > Magnoliopsida > Vitales > Vitaceae > Tetrastigma > Tetrastigma voinierianum. Next base: position 103,715 of record JAEQBH010005913.1, on the reverse strand, counting down.
CTATGACTAGCAATGATTAGAGGTGTGAGTTTAGTGCTCAAAAGCGCTATTTTGAACCCTGTTTATTGCAGGTTTTGAGCACTTTTTGTGTACTAATCAGCGTAATTAACCCAATTGGCACATTATGGTCCCGACTATACTACTGAACCTGAGTTGTGGCTATTTTTGTATTTTTTGCAAGATAATCAGGCCAAAATTTTCGAGTCAATTCAAACACGAAGAACCTGAGTTGAACTCATCGAAAGAAGAGCAAAAAGTGAAAAAAATGGAGCACTGCAAGAATTTTAGAGGATTACAGGCTCTCGCAACCTCGCGAAATTTCAAGCAGTTGTTGCAAATTTTTCATTTCCTCACAAGATTGTTCAAGTTTCCAAATTCACCTGCTCACTGTCTGTTTTCGACTCATTTCTCTTTGTCACTTTGGTTTTTCCTATTTTGTCCCCTGGTGAATAGTTTATTGCTTTTGGTTATTTTGGTATTTTGCTTGGCTTTTAGAAGTATTTAAAGCCCAAGCAAACACTGTAAGAGGACCTCACTTTTTTCTCATTAATAAAATTAGGTGGGAACCTTTCAGCAGTTCCCGCTTCTTTTCTTCTTCCTTCACTTTCCTTCATTTTCTCCCTTTTCACTAGCTAAACCCCCACCCCCCCCCACCCCCCGAGGATGACAACTCGGAGGATGAGCGGCTAAAACCCTTTCCTCCTTGAAGTGGAAGGCTGCTGGGTATAGGATCTTAAGGCTACTGGAGGGTTTCATGTTTCTCACGCAAGTACTCACTGGCAGTTTTGTGTTTCCTTTAAACTCTAGGTTTAGATCCCTTAGATTCACCTTGAATGACCTGTATTTGGTAATCTTTTAGGGTTCAATGGATGCTTATTGCTAGATCCACTGAGATTCATTAGTTACCTTCTATTAATCATTGTAAAGTGAGTCAAGGAGAATTGTTTTTCACTGTCAGAGACCACTAATGCTCAGTGAATACCATTTTTCAAAGATAGTTATTAAGGGTTAGGTTTTATAGCTAAATGAAGAACCAGTTCGGGAGATGACTATAGGTCATCCTCCCCAATGTAAGGAAAAGACTTGGAAACCCTCGCTACCTTAGAACTACACCTAGTAGCACATGATACTACATATTTCTTTTTTTATTTTTCTTAGTTTACAACCATTACAAACTCAATTATTTTCATCAAACCTTAAAATTCAAATTGAATTCACCAAATTGAACTCACCCAAGTCATTTATGCGAAGAAAACTCCATCCCTTGCTGTTCGAATCTCTGGGAAATGACTATACTACAAAGATCAGCTACGGCAAGAAGAGGAATTTAGGTATAATTTTATTGATTCCGATCACCACGCGGGCACGACCACTCACCGTCCTCCAATGTGCATATGGTTAGAATTCGACTTAACGGGCTTTCCATAGAGTCCAAAAACACCCGAAACGGAGTTCGGGTTAAGAAGTTATGATCATCCGGTTGAGGCCAACACAAGAAAATGATAATTGTGTCCCACTCCGGCCGTCAGACACCATAATGCGTCGCTTCCACTTTGATGAATTTCTGCCTAAAGGGTTCGAATTTGGATACACTGGCTTCAAGAAGATAGGTTCTCCTATAAGTCTAGTTTACCCAGAAATTTGAATCACTCAATTTGAATGAGTGATGACCAATTTATGGCCAAAACAAAAAGATGAGTTTTAGAGAAATTTTGACAGCATCTCCCCTAAAACCCCAATATTTCCTTATTACAAATATTCCTCAATTGAGGATTACAATCAACCAACCCAAGTCTCCAAAACATAACCACATACCAAGTAGGGTTCTTTTAGATCCAATTCATCAAAATGGGGTTTATGGTTTGATTTTTGTTTCATTACAAATCCATAGAAATCATACAAATCCAAAATAATCCATAAACCCATAGAAATCCATACCTTTTTCTCTTCTCTCTTCTCCTTCTCTTCTTCTCCTTCTTCTTCTCTCTTTCTTTCTCTCTCTTCCTCTCTTTTTGCTCTTCGTTTTTGGTCTTCAAAATGAGAGACCAAATGATCTTATCTCATTTTTTATATTTTAATTTTTTTCTTGCTTTACAATTAGGTCCTTATAATTTCTTCTCTATTTGGTAACCCAATTTTTTCTTATTTCTATAATGGCATATCCTCTTCTCATATTATGCCTTTCATATCCTTTTTGAAAAATTAATAATATACCCTTGTATCTTGTACAAATTCCGGGTTTTCGAAATTTTCATTAGCAAATTATAATTACGAAAAATTCAATTATACTTCACACTTAAACATGTTATAAAACTGTTAAGGAATATTTTGGGGTATTACACCCTCTGCCACTTCCTTGCATACTTCTACTATCCCTTGACTCTTTGGGACAATTCGCTATAAAATGATATGTGCTTCCACACCTGAAGCATCCCCCTGTCAATAATCTACAAACACCAAAATGTCATCTATGGTAATGAGGGCACTCTGGGACTTCTTCTTGTCCTACTGACATGCCTCTACTAGTATTATCATCAGACGCCTCGGTCTTCTCTTCCCTCGTGGCGTAACCTCAGACCGACCCATTTGAGACACTCTACCTCTTTTACCCGAGGAGGAAGAAGCTCATCTTGATAACTTTCTCTTTTGAAACCTTTCTCTACTGCTTGACTATGATTTCTCTGCATTCATTGCAGCCTGCACCAACTGATAGAAATTCACATGTTGGAAAGCAAAGAACATGTGCCAAACACTTTACACTCATTTGAATCAATCCTCAAATTGCTTTGCATTCGAAATGCTTCTGGGTGGAGGACCAATTCAGCACTGCATTTACTAAGGTGGCCAAATTCTTTCTCATATTCAGCCATGGATAAGTTCCTTTGCTTTAGATTCGTGAACTCGTCCCATTTAGTTTCCGCATATACCAGGACATATTCGCTCAACTCTGGACGAAAATTCCCACATGATATGGGATCCGAAGCCTCGACTCCTCAACACTCAATCTCCACCAATCATAAGCAATCGCCTTTGCAATAAAGAAACGACAGACACTCTTTGATCGGAGGACATCTCACTTCCTCCATTAACCTTGCACCTTTCTTAACCAAAATTCAGCTTTATCATACTCTTCCATGTTTGACCCATGAAATTCCTCAACCCTATGTCTCCTTATCATGTCTATCGGGGCTTTAGGAGCTATCAATCTTTCCAATACGCAAGCCATGTCTTGAGATATTTTCAGCAAAGCTTCATTTGGCTCTACTTTATATGACTTTCATCATTATATTCGTATAAAATCCCCGATTCCCAGAGTTAACACTTCCGCTGCTTCTTCCAAACCTGAATTCAAAGCAAGATCCATCTTTATAGCAAAACACAAGACACAAGAACATCCACATTAGGCCAACATATTACTAGACATTAGCGCTTTTCTTATCCTATACTCTGCGCCGAGTCAGCCTAAACTCAAGGCTCGATACTCACTTCAAATGTTGCGGACCTCACTATCTTTCTTCAAATGTTCCATACCCTAATCTTTCTTCTTCTTCTTCTTCCTTCTTCTTCTTGACTACCAAAACTCTGATCACATGGAGCAAAATCATCAACTCTTCTTCTTTCTTCTCTCAACCCAGAACTCCTAAGCTCTCAAACCCAAAGTAGAAATAGCCTTTACAAGACCAAATTTGGTCTTATCTCTTGGCTCCTTTCATAAGGCCATGTTCGGGCTTGTCATTTTTATTAAGTTTCTTCAGCTTTTTTACATTAAAGTCTTTTCCTTTCTCTTTCTCATTTACACTTTACTCTATCAAATATTCTACAATGGCATATAAACTTATTCTCTTATGACCCTTGAGTCCTTAATGTGACATTTGACTATTTACCCCGACTTGTATTAATTCCTGGCTGGATCATTTTCTGCTTTTAACAATATAAATTTCAGAAAATACAATTTTAATTTATTTTATACCCTAAACATGTTATAAAACCACTATGGTATATTTTAAAGGGCAATATGCCACGACTTCTGCCATCTTCGCATCAGACACACATCCTAGTCCATTCCTAGAATACCTACTATACATGGTGTACTCTCTTTACCCTGAGTAGGTCAAGTCAACACGGGTGCTTCAACGAGCATTCAGAATACTCAAAATCGACTTGGCATCTATCACCATTCAAATTTCACCCATTTTCTAGTAATGTAGTGGACTGGGGGAAGCTAAGTGACGTAAAATCCCTTTACAAATCGACGGTATACATCTGCACTAAACCCAATAAACTTTTACCTACATTGCATGGTTTCCAATGTACAATAGCTGCCAACTTTAGCAAGATCAACTCTAAATGCTTTCGTGAGAAACAATATACCTTAAGAATGAAATCCTTAAGCCAAAAATCGCACTTGCATAACTTAGCATACAACTGCTTTCTCTCTCAAAGTCTACAAACTATCTATAAATGTTGTTCGTGGTTCTCGTTTCATTTTTGAATACACCAGATATCATCTATGAACACTACCACAACCGGTCCAAGTGTTGCCTATGACACTCGATTCATCAAATCCATAAATGATGTTGGTGCATTAGTAAAACCCAAATGGTATTACTAAAAATCATGATATCACATTCGTGGGGACTCTCAATCGGCCCAACCCGGAGTCGAGGATACGAACCAACTCAAGTGACGCCCGGCCGGCCATCATCAAATCCATTTATTCATATATACGCCAGTTTCTCAAATCTTAAGTAAAGCGATTTCAAATTTCAATTTGGTAAGCCCATGGGCATTTACATTTAACAAAATGCATTTACAAATCGTATGCCAAAAACATTGTCATGTCAAAATAGTGAGGATGCTTATGACTTGAGCATACCCGTGGACTCTCTCGTATGACTTGAGCTCATGGATCTTGCCTTGGGTCCGCCAATCACTATCCATCACTCCTGGCACTCACGCATTGATGAAAATAATACACATTTTCATGCTTAGTGTCTACACAATCATTCATTGCTTCTACTTAGGCCAAATCATGAAGTTTTAATAAACAAAACTTTCAAATGTTTTCGGATGATCACTGTCACACAACATATATACATTTTCACATACAATCATTTATGGTTCATTGATTATCCCAATATACACTTTCATGTGCAATAAATCATTTATAACAATTCATGCATTTCACAATTCTCTTTTCATTTCAATTACAATCATGCTTTTCAATTCCAATTTATCAATTCAGTTATGCACATCAATTCAATTCTGCCCTTAACGAATTTAACCTATGTTTTCAAGATAAAGATATTTGGCTCACTCGCACTAGCCCTACTGGCCAAGTGTGCCTAAGATAAAAACGGTTCTATAATCTCGCATACCCATGGCTGTCGACTATTATTAAATCAATTTCGTGAACACTAATGATATTGTTCTGAGAGGCTACACGGATCGAGTGACACATCAATACATATGTTCGCAGCGATCGCTTAATTTGACCATTATTGGTATACCAATCTATCCTTTATGCGACTAAAACAGTTTAACTTTCACTATGTATGCCTAAATCCTTTATATCAAAATAAAGTACAATATGTACATTTTCAATAATCAAGCAATTTTCATATGCAAACATTTCACAATCATTTGCCTCAAATCAACTAAACAAATCAATATGCTTTTCTTATGCATTTAGAGCAAACATTTCAAATCTTGAAACGAGAATAGGAGAAGATAACAAAACTGTAACGACGCTTTGATTCGAATTTCAATCTCACTTCACGCGGGCTTTCCTCCTCGTCAGCCCCTATTCAAATACAATGACAATCACATATTAGTAGGTTATTCTAGGAGTTATTGGTCAGGGTTTATGTCTACTTGATACCCCTTCACTTGAAAAATTTTCTGGGGACACATGAGCCATATTTTTCTCATGCTTCCTTCAAGAAAATTATATCTCTATGAGTCTATTTTTATTAGGAATTGGAATCATCTCATTTGGATCACCCAAACTCAAGTTACGGCATTTTAATGCCCAACTGGTCAGTATGCCCAGCTCACTCGATTACCTACTATTATTCCCAATTTCAGGGGTCTTAACTCCATAATTTGATAATAGTTCCTTCTACTCATTTGAAGCTATGGTTCTAAGGTTTCTTTTCCAACTAGAATCATCCAATTTGGATCACCAAAACTCAAGTTATTGCCTTTTACATCTAGACTACTCTAACTTGCAAAATAGAATCATACTTGTTCGACATACCTCATTTGATGGATTGAACTTTGGTGTTACAATTTGTATATACTTCCTTCAAGTAAATTATTCTTCTAAAAGTCTAGTTTATCCAGAATTTTAAATCACTCAATTTGGATGAGTGAAACTCAACTTATGGTCTAAATACCAAAAATATTCCAAAACACATAACTGTTCCATAACTGAACCAAAAATTTTATCCGAAACAGAGCATCACTTCAATGAATTTTTGGGTCCAATAGGGTCCAAATCCGGGTACACCTATTTCAGGGAGATTTGTTCTCCTAGACGTCTAGTGTACCCATCAATTTGAATCACTCAATTTGGAGGAGAAATGACTAAGTTATGACAAAAACAAAAATATGAGTTTGGAAAAATTTTAACAGCATCTCCTTTGAAACTTCATCATTTCCTCTTCGTGATTTTCTTCCAAAACACCTCAAAATCAAACCAAAACTCAAAAGAAACTCTCCCAATAACATATTAGAACAACCATGAGTAAAACCTATGGATGTATTAGGGTTTTCCTAACCCAAACATCATTTAAAACAAAACTAGGGTTTGTGTTCTTACCTTGAATCACTTGTTCTCCAAGCCTTAGCTCCTTTCTTCTTCTTCCTTGCTAGAACTTGAGCAAACATGGAAGTTCTACCACAATCTTGATCTTCACACACAAAACCCTAGGTTTTCTCTCTCCCAAGCTCCAAAACGTTTTGGCTCCAAATGGGGTGTTCTAAGACCTCAAATGGTTCATCACCACTCTATTCTCATAAGGCCTTAAAACTCATTTTTGACTTAAGTTCTCACAAATGGCTAGCTTGCCCATATATTCTCAGATTTGCACTTCAATTCTTATTATTCACTCTTAGACCTTTGGCTCTTTTATCAGAATGACCTTAGTCTGATTTTTACAAATTCCAATTTGCCCTTTTTCACTCTGCTAATTTCCTGTTTGGTCTGAATTTCATTTAGTATATATTACTTAATTATATATCACATATTCATTTGCACTTGGCATTTAGCCATATAATCATATATCATTTAACATTTATCAATTATCATTTAATCATTTCTCAATTTCTCGGAAAAACCTAAGTTTGGCTCAATTTATACCCTAAACATATAATAATATTATTATAAAAATACTAGGGTATTTTTAGGGCGTTACAATATCGGGTTCTAAATGTTGTTTTCGGCACATCCTCATCTTTTACTCGAAACTGATAATATCCAGATCGAAGGTCTACTTTAGAAAAGACACCATCTCCCTTCACATCCGTAGGGTGACATCTTTTGTTTTAACAAACATAATAGGTGTGTACCTCAGTGGGAGTAAATGATTAGGTCAAATAAATCCTTTGTCCAAGAGCTCCTCGTAGTTGAATTTTTAACTTTAATTCGCTGAGCCATCCTATAAGGTGCCCCGGAGATAGGAGCCATCCCCAAAAAAATTTCCCAACAGACAATTAACTTCCCTTCAGTGGAAAACTTGGTAGCCTTCTAGAAAACACATAAGGAAATTCCTTTACCACCCGAATATTTCCATTTACTTTGTTCATACTAGTCAAGACCACTCCTAAAAGGCGTCACATCCTTTTCTAAGAAATCGACGGGCTTACATAGTTGAGATTACATTAGATAGTGGACCAAATCTAATACCCTGTATTGTAACCGTCGACTAGTCGGGACATTTAAGTACCACATATTTCTTATCACAATCAACTGTAGCTTGATGTTTAGATGACCAATACATCCCCAATATCAAATCATACTCACAAAAAGGCAAAGCAATCAGGTCTGTAGAGAACTTTCTATCATGAATCACTATTGGGCAATTCTTATATACTCGATTAACATTAACACTATGCCCCAAGGGATTGGTCACATGCACGTCATATTCTAATTGCTCTACTGATGGCATTTTATCAAACAAATGCTCGGTGCAAACATAGGAATGAGTAGAACCAGGATCTATTTAAGCATGTATCTCCATATCATAGAGAGAGAAAATACCAGCTATAACTTCTGGAGCATTCAGATCTTCACGCACCTTCATAGCATAGGCTTGTGTAGAGGTTGTAGAAATAGGGCGATCTATTGTCTCTGATACAATACCTCCTCGCCCCCTTTGTTGTCTCAAAACACCTCGACCTCCACCTCGATCACTAGTTGTTGTAGGTGCATTTGATCCTCCTCGCACGCCTCGAGATTCCTTTGCACTAGATTCTCTTGACAATTTTCCAAGAGATGGTCTATAAGCCACATATGAAGCATCTTCCGCCAACCATCCTAAATACTCGAATGTCATGTGATGAGGGAATTTCGAGATTTCACCTTGTCCGGTTGAAGTGCATCTACCAAAACTAGTTGCTATTGTAGGCCCTCGTCTTCTTCCCCTAGCAGCAGAGCTATACACTGATTCAGCTTGAGACTCTCTAATTATTTTACCCGAGGAAAAGCCTCCCCTTGTAAACTTTCTCTTCTGATTTCTTTCCTAATTACTCATTTCATAATTTTCCACCTTCATAGTCGCTTGCAATGCAATGGATAGAAATTCACATTCTATAAAGAAGTAACATGCTAGATACCACTTTATGGATTCATTTAAACCATCCTCAAAACTGCCTACACCGAATGCTTTAGGTAAGGACTACTCACGCATATTTACTCGAGGTGGCTTAACTCTTTCATATTCGCCATCGATAAATTTATCTCATGAATTCAAGACCTTCCACTAATTCTTTATACATATCAAGAATATTACTTCGCCCCAAAATTCCAGACAAAGAAATCCTAAGGCATCAGTTTGGAAGCCGTGGGACGCCTTAGACAAGCTTCCACTAATCATAGTCCCACTTTGCGTAAGTGAGACCGCACATGAAACCTGCAGAGGATCTCACTCATCTTAACACCTGTGAGCTTCCCTATCCTAAACTCAGCCCTTTCAGATTCTTCTAAACTTGTTCCATGAAATTCTTCAACTCCATGTCTTCTCACCATATCAATTGGAGCTTTGGTCAATCGCTCTAAAACCCGGCCATATCATGTAAAATCTTAAGCAAAGCTTCAGTTGGCTCCTAAGCAGAATATCACGTCACTTTAATCGATTCGTATGATCGAGGTCGATGGACCTGTTCCTAGGATTGACACTTTCAACAGCTTCTTCAACGGTGTCTCGAGGTAGGTGCATCCTATTCAGAAAACAAGGACATCCACATTAGGCCAACACATTGCTATACACATGCATTTCTAATTTATGAGCTATCCAGAATCACCTCAACCTAGGCTTTGATACCACCTAATTGTAACGCCCCAACCGGAACACATTGTACCTTCCACCGATGTAGAGGGCCCACTCTGTCAAGTGAGGGTTATCACAATTTTGAGAACTTCAAACCTGATTAACTTATATACTCCTGACAATAATTTTCTAATCCAGATTATAATTTTTTGGAAATCTCATACTTATCATAATAATAAAAGTTTAAGCTCATATTCTTACAAAATAATGCAAAGCCCCACTATAGGGTTTATGTAAAATTATTATTTACATGTCATACAAAATATGATATGTACAATATTTCTCCAAAATTCAATATCTACCTTGATAAGTCCTACTAGTGTGCTAGCCCTGGCGGATGTGAGATGTCTTTAGCGGTCGCTTTAGCTCCAAAACCTACACAATCAAACATACGCTGCTTATACCACGTGCACTCATATAACATGGACGCCTACTAATAAAGATCGGCCATAAACCTCGATCATATATAGACATATATTTGACAATACATCATTCATTTGACATATAGCATAACAAATAAGTATAATAAAGATAAACCCATAATAATTCAGTATATTAATCATTTTCATGCTCTTGTTGTTCATTACTCATAACACATATATCTCAGAAGCACTTGCATGCACTTGTTATTCATTATTATTTATATATATTTTTGTTTTTATAACCGAAACCTTATGCCTGCATCTTCCAATGGAAATGGATAACGGAAACGTAATAAGTACCCGGTAGGGCACATCACCGCATACACGCTGATAACGAGCAAAAGTACAACCCAAACGGGGCCCAAGGAATGACCCAAACGGCTCACGTAACGGTAAGTCAGCAGTGATCGTAGATCCCTATGTGCATGCCTATCTATCCACTACTCTGACATGCTGCATTCAATTATTTTTGTTTCCTAGATTAGTCATACCGCATTCTAACATAAATTCCATTCTTGAAATCAATTATCATGATCATGCAATAATCATACATACAAAGGGAACGTCACATACGTGATTCATGAAATATTCATCGACATATAACAACATTTATACTTGGTTCTTCAATATTTACCCATGATCGCTTTAATGGATCATGAATTCATGCAACATTAATGTATTAATTCACATCAGGCATCATCTAAGAAGGTTAGACAAATGTCTACATTATAAACCAATTCTGCTTGAACAGTACGAGGCAAGTCTCAAGTCAATTTCCAACTACAATTTTAACCTTGTAAACAAGATTGTTTTTAGATAAAGTTATCTTCTAATCAAATATTTCCCTATGTTTTAAGTTTCCTATAGCTCACAAATTAGGTCGTTTAGACTTTTAAATTGGGAGATATGATCCTAACATCCAAACTGTTCTGAGATAGGTTTCTGAGATAGGTTTCAGGGATAGAATTGTCATTTACTTTGACGAATTTCTAGTAACAATAGGGACTAAATTTTGCTATACTTCCTTCATGAATGTTGTTCTCCTTGATGTCTAGTTTGTATAGAAATTTGAATCATACTATTTGAATCAACAAAACTCAAGTTATGATTCAACAATCTACTACCCAGCTTAGGACTGCTCCGGGAGCAATTGACTTCAAACTCAATTTCAAGGGTCTTAGGGCAGAAATTCGATCTAGGTCTCTTCTAGACATATGTAGCCACGGGTCTTAAATTTCCTTACAAATAAAAATCATTTAGTTTGAGGTCGGTGGGCTAAGTTATGGCAAAACAAGAACCGCTGCTTCTCTATCCTCTATAACACCGAAATATACCCTAAATGCTTTCGCATGCTTAGGGTATTTTGTAGGCATAATTTGAATTTTCAATTCTAAATTCAAAACGTGAACCATAACCCGAAATTTGTATAAGACACAAGGATAAAAGTGGAATTTGTCAAAACAAATATAAAAGTCATAAGATAATAAGATTATATGCCAAAGTGGAATAATGGGAAGTTGTAGTGCAAATAGAAAGGAACTTGAGGACCAAAGTGCAATAAAAGGGTAAATAAAGTCAATAGGATGAGACCACTGGTCTCTCATTTCGAAAAAAAAAAAAAAAAAAAGCAAAACATGAAGGAGAAAAGGAAGAGAAGAAGAAGAGAGAAAGAAAAGGAAGAAGAGAAGAAAGGTATGGAAACTAGGATTTTGTATGGAATACTATGGTTGTATGGATTGTTATGATTTGGTATGGATTACTATGGATAAGTTTGGATAGTAGGTTGTTCCATTTCTAGGGTTAGTTAGGAATCCATCATAACCCTAGATTTGTTGAAAGTTGGGTTGGAAAAACCCTAGTTTGCATAAGATAAGTATGGAATCCTCCCTTGAGTAAGGATTCTTGGTTTATGATGTATGGATACCGGTTTAAGTGTTAGGAAGTTAACCTAACTTACAAGTATTTGAGTTAGGGTTTGGAAAAAACCCTAATTAATCTCTATCTTTGGTTTTGGTGGAGTTAAAACACACTTGGGAGATGTTTTTCTGGAAAATATATGAGTATCCTTTGATTTTGGTTCGATTTTGGAAAAGAAAAGGGTTGAAATCAGCAATTCTGGGCGTTTTCGGGGTCCTACGCCATGGTGTAGGGATCCCCACGCCAAGGCATGGCACGCCCATGCCGCAACGTGGCTAAGCGAAGGATTTAGCCAGCCTCGGGTACGCCGCGGCGTAGCCATTATTCACAGCATAGATTTTTTTGTGTTTTGTTTTGTTTTGTCATTTCGTTACTCCAAGGGCTTGCCTATTGGACTAATGAGGACCTTATAAGCCATGAGCCAAATCCCTCTCATGTTTGTGGGCCGTAGCGAAAAATTATGGTCGCACCTTTGCCGCCGAGGTGAAGCTTTGTTCGATGTTGGCAAACTAAATGCCTCTATGAAAAATATACTAAGTTCCTAAACACATATAATTGTAGGATTGCCTACACCAGATATCGAATCGACACACTAAGATTTCTATTTACATGGGCAGGTATCGCCTTCTATCGTTTCGACACTTCGCTAAAGGTTACGACACTCGTTACGTGCGCACATGTTCCTTGATCGCTTCAAGATCTAACCAATGCTACGACACTTCGTTACGTGGGCAAGCACGCTCGATCACGCTTCTACACTCCCGCTAGTGCTACAACACTCGCTACGTAAGGTACACCCCGCATTCACCGTACCTTCCGGGTTCCTATTGTAAGCGCGTCCTACTTCATTTCTTATTATCGGGTTCAGTAGTCAAACAGTTATATGACAAGAGTCTAAATAACGAATAAGAGTAAAGTAAAGTACATTGTTCTGCTTTGAATGTACCTACGGGTACCTCTGTACAAGTATAAGTTATGTAGTGCCTACGAGTACCTCTGTATGAGTATAAGATCCGGTGAGCACCTTACGTACCTATGAACAAGTATAATCCGCACTCCTACCGAGAGTCGAACAAGCATAAGTATGCTATAAGTACGTTAGGTATAAGTTTGTTATGTGAATTCATGATAAATTATGATATTTGCTACTGAAAATTTGTTACTGCTATATGATTACTGTAAAAGAGTATTGATGCATGTGTATACGTATAAGTCATATGTTTCCCACTAAGCGTTAAGCTTACCACGAGTTTTAATCCGTGTAGGTACAGAGGAGGACGTCCGCGATCTTCCTCATACTACTGGGCCAACACACTAGTAGGGGTTCATCACTTGTAGGTTTTGCGCTCTGATTATGTAAATGTAAATGTAAATGCGCACTTGGTATATGAGTATGTAAATTCGATCGTGATCAGATGATCGACATCAGAACACCACTATGGTGGTAGTTTTATTTTTGTATCATGTATTTGATATTTTGATTCAGTTATAAGACTTGGGCCCACCAATGTCTGAAAAAGTAAGTAAAGAGTCCCAGTAAAGTCTCGCACCCCCTTTGTGTCGCTTAGGCGATTGAATCGGGGTGTGACATTCTCTTTATCTTCTTTCTTCTCCTTGAGATCTTCTTAAAAACCCCACCTAGCTTCCTTTTCTTCTTTTCTTCTTACTTGAACAAATAAAACCTAAAGATGGAGGACAAGAAATCTCAAATTTTCTTTCTTCTCCAATTACAGCCCTTAACTCCCAAAGCTAATAAACGGAAAATTTTTCCTCTTTCTAGAAGATATTGTTTTTGGCTTCTTTTAAGGGAGTTCGCCCTATTTTACCCTTGCATTTACCTCCAATTTCTTATATTTGTAACTCCAACTTATCATATTTCTACTTTAACATGTAACATTTTTATCATATGTCCTTTAGGTCCTTAATTTGCAAATTACAATTTTACCATTTTTCACACTTAGCACTTAAATTTTTGAAAAATACAAATTTAACTTATTTTATACCCTAAACATATCATAAAATTTTTGGGGTATAATTTTGCATAAAATGTAATATGAAATACTTAAGCTCTTCAAAATGAGTTTAGGTCATATTTGTAACATTGTACAAATCTTTGTTTTGTCACATCTTCTAGGTGCTCAAGTCTCATATGAGACTTAATACATACTATGAATTTTCAAGACTTGGTTAGTACCTACAATCTTAGTCATGGACCTAGGCTTTATTTAGGTAAAAAACTTAATTAAGCACTTATTTTATAAGAGTTTATTAAATGAGAGTTTATGTCATAAACACTTTATTCAATAAGTTATTTGTGTTTGGATGCATTACTATACAAACACTTATAACAATTGGAATGACTGAAAAGACTATCATAAGAACTTATAAAATTAAAGTGTTTGAATAAATAAACACTTGTCATAATTTAAAAAAAAAAAACTAAAAAACTAAAAATTAATATTATATATATCATGAAACCATGATAAAAAAAAAATTAAAAATAAAGTAAAGATTCACTATATAATAAAAACATTTATCATACAAATATATCTCTAGTATAAAAAATAACTAATGAATAATTCTCTCATCTTTGCTTTTGTTTTATATGCATTCCAAGTTTTTTTTTTTTTTTGATAAAATCTTTGGCACGCTTTTATAAATCAAAACTGATGCATTACCTAACTCATAATTATTTAATGTGCAACTGAGGCGCAAAGCCCCAGTCTTGAGGCATAAGGTGCACTTGAGGCACAAAAAGCCTATTAGCCTTAAGGCGAAGGCCACTTGAGGCACGAGTTTCGTAAGTCTACACGTTATCTTATATAAATAAAAATTATATATCTAACTAAATATCGTTTGCGCTTTTAGTTTAATAATAAAATACAAAGTAAAGACATCAAACATAAACTCAAACATCACCAGTGTTTCCCATCATCACAAACATTTCCAAAAAAAAAAAACATCATTAATGATTTGCACACAAAAATTCTAATTTCCAAAACAAAATAAACACTCATGCATCTACATCAAATTCTAAAGAAAAAAAAATCATCATCAATATCATTCTTCTCATTATCAATAAAAATTTTTTTTTATGTTTTTTAATTATAAGTCAGAATTTTTTTCCTATTTTTTACATAAATTTTTTTTTTCAAAAATTTTATGTATTTTTTACATAACTTTGGAATTTGTTTTCTATTTTTTCATTAATTTTCAGAATTTTTTTTCCTATTTTACATAATTTTTTCAAAAAGTTTACTATTTTTACATTTTTTTTTCTATTTTTTTTTCACAATTTTTTCCTAACTTTTACATACTTTGTCAAAATGAAAATTTTGTCATTAAAATGATTGATTTTTAAGCTTCTATATAAGGTTTATTTTAGCTTATTGAAATAAGCTAAAATAAGCTTATAGGGGGGGAAGGGTCATAAGTTGTTTTTATAGGCACTTTCAAACACCTATAATTTTTATCAAAAGTACTTATACAATAAAATAAGTTCAAATAAACTAAAAATAAACTCTTTCAAACGCACCTCTAGTCTTCAACCAATCCAAAGCAAAACAAAATATCATAATCCAATGATAATCACCTCTCCTTCATTTCAGATTCTAGTAGACTCAAATTGCTAAAACTTTATTATGAAATTAATTTAGTTTAGATTTTAAAAACTAACTTAATTTTTATTAAAAATTAATTATACAAGGCTATCAAGTTAAGTTAAAATCAATCCCTACGACTTCCATTCCCAGATAGCAATATCAAAAACCGACACCAATGTAGCCATCTATGCTTAAGAAATACTCTCTTATTTATTCCATGACTTCTAACCATCATTAAGTACTTCTAATCTCAAGGCAAAATTTGATTAATCTTACGCTAAGAAAAGCTCACAATAAGTGGACGTTTCTAAACAATTTGCGCAAATATAAATAATAATCATATTACACAATTGCTATGCAACAACATGAAAGGCAAATATTTATTAAAAATATTGTCATAAAAATAAAAATATTAAAGAAAATTTCTCATCTTTATTTTTTTTACTTCTTATTTTTTTCGTTCATGTAGCAAATTCTGTTGTAGAGTTAAATCCTTTCATATTAAAAATTAGTCTAACGTGAGTTCATCCATACATGAAAACTCTTACACGATGAAAATGTCATTCAATATGGTACTCTTACTTAGTAAATGTTTAATGAAAATGTCTCATATAATACATCACATAGTAAATAGCACCAAACATTTGTCTCGGTGCGAGCAGTTTAACTTGTTTGATTTGACAACATTTACTGCCTTGAATTATAGCCCAATGATTCAGTGCACGACCCTTTTCAATGGGAGCAAACATTAGCATTTGGGTTGGAGTCCCATAATCCCATTCAAAACAATAGGAGACTTTTATTAAAATAAATTCATTAAAGTAATCTCACTTTCCCATCCACTAAAAACGCAGGTAACCTTTTTTACAATTGTATAATTCATAAAGCACTCTAACTTTTCCATCCACTAAAAATTATAAATTTGAAAAGATCACACTATACCTTAAATATTCATACAACAGATGAAATCAAATTTCTACGTAGATTTGATTGCTTTCATATAGCATAAGAAAAGATAATAAAAAGAAAATATTATGACATATGTAATACCTTTAATTAAGAATATATTATTATGAAAATAATGTTATGTCAATTTTGTCCCTCTTCTCTTATCTAGAAATTCTAGTTCTTTCAATTTTTTTTTTTCATCTTCGTTAGAAACGAGATATGGTTTTTTTAGTCTTTTTTGGTATGAAATTACATTTATCATCGTTCATCCACCGAAATCTAGAATTTCTTCAATAAACAGGTTTTTTCCACCCGACCGAAGCTTTGCTCTCGATTTTTTTTTTTTTTGTCAACTTGTTTCCATGTGCATAATTGTTGTAACATGGTTGGTTTGTGGTAGAATGCTCAACGACAGGTAAATAATACATCAAATTCACGTTCATCAATACGTCCACGATATGAATCTTGGTGATTCTAAGAGATCTTAATTATCAATTATATGCGCCCCTGAATGTTATTCTTCTTATAAACCCGACTGTTATGTCATCATCTAATATTTTTAGTATTTTGATTTCTATATTTAGATGTAATGTATTATTATTTTGAATCAATGAAATTTATCTTTTCAAAATATATATATATATATATTATAATATAACACTCCTTTTCGGATTTCTAATGTAAGAGGGTTCTATAGTTTTAAAGTATATATGCGTAATTAAAAGCAATCTATACATATAAAATATAAAAAAATTTCTTTCTTATCCAATATCCAATATTCCAATATGAGATGTTATAAAAAATATTATGTTCAATGCATATAATATTTGACAAAATCATATTTTATAACATATGTTTCTTATTCAATCTGGACACATATTCTAACATATATGCATATATTGATGATATTAGATATATATCCAATCTTAATCAATCAAACATAGCTTTACTATAATAACAAAATTGTGGACCGTGGACTGATGTCCCACCTATTTTATTATTCCAAACTTATGATCTCATCCGGACAAAACTTTATCCTCTCCATTCTCTGATAAAATATGGTATACTTGTTCCTTTGGTGGCACACTAACTAGATTCTCTTCATATTTGTCCATCTTTTCCTTTCTAGATGGATTTTAATTCCATAAAGTAGTCTAAATGTGGGGTTGTGTTTTAGCTCAAAGCAAACAGTTTTATTTCTGCTTTGATTTTGTTTTATACATATTTTAAAGCCACAGGAGTGTCGTCATTCTAAAGTAGCGAAAGGAGGCAGGCATCGACCATGCTTTTAACGTGACATATTTTGCCTACTTAGGCTGACAAAATGTCCAAAAGCTTAATATTTAAATTTATTAATTACCTAAGGAATATCTCTCCATGTGTTTGTGTCAATCAATCATCTTACACACGTACCTACTTATATTGTTAAAAAGAAGTCTGCTATGAAAGGTTTTTTTTTTTTTTTTTTTTAAATTTACTTTAGTTATATTATAAAATTGTAAAAGTTTCAATATTAAATACAAATTTCTTAAGCTAATTTGTAGATGCCAGTATCCAAAAACCATTATTTCATTGATAAAATTTTCTAATTTGAAGTTACGAATAGAACCATTATTTCTTGGGTTATCATGTTTTTTTATGAAGAAATCAAAATCGGACTCGAAGAAATTTATCTTTATACTTTTTGTTAAGGTGAAGTGAAAAGGAGGAAATTTTGCTCCATCTTGATGTTCTCATACTTGATCGGTGAGCCAACTTGGGCACATTGGCACTCAAAAACGGTTTTACTTAATGGAAAGAAAATAATTGGTAAAACCCCATATGAATGAAAAAGATAAAAGAATGTTAAAAAGAAGTTCGTGGAAATTGGAAAAGGGTAAATGTGCAAAAATAAATTCTATCTGTTTTTACTTTTTACTAAATGACCTATTCCACACCTCAAACTTTTTACGTCTAAATGAGATTTACCTTCATAGTTACGTGGAGGTCACATCAACATCTGACAGATATTTTAATATCATTTAAATTCGTTAAATGAGGAGTGTGGTGGCGCGTGATGGAGAGAGACGACAAAGTGATGAGTGGGGATGACATATGATACTAAATGCAACGTGGAGTGGTATAACAAAACTTTTCCATATCAGACTGCCTTGAAAACGTGGAAAGAGAGAGAGGCCAAAAGATAACAGATGGCTGTAAGGGCCCACCACTCTGCGATGATGGAGTCATCAACTCGTCAGCATATTAGGCATATGTGGCAAGAAAAGGACAGGCGGGGTGGTGGAAATGTCACGCTGTCTGTGTGCCACGAGGGTAGGAAATCAATAAGTGCATGTCGCTCGCAGGAGGATGACGCACGCACAAGTGACAACCCTATAACCTATGCGTTTGGAACATTTGTTTCCTTAGCTTCACGAAATTTTCAAATCCTCTATCCAAAATCTCGGTAATACGAAAATTTTCAACGTATTCTAATCTTTACTTTATTTTCGTAAAACACGCTTCGTACTAATGTATTGAAAATACGCTTTCATTTTCAAACCCATCATTGAATTTGACTGAAATGCGAAAAACACCTAACTGCTTTCCGATTCATATATAAAATGTCAAAATAAATAGACCATTTTCTTCGCCAAAATTGTTGCCTTATTCGTGAATCAAACGCTGCTTTCTTGTTTAAAAGCTAATAGAAATGAAAATTTTCTACCTACTAAACAGAGCCTTAGTGTTTTTTTTTTATAATTTAATTATTAAAATAATTTAATTAAAAAAAAACATAATGCCTAATTACAGTATTAACTTAAAACAATTTAAAACATTTATAATTATAATTAGTGTTATATTGATTTTTTTCAATTATACACTATTTTAAACATTAATTTGGCTTCTAAACTATTTTAATAATTAAAAAAAAAAATACAATCCGTCAAAGCTCCTATCTCTCGCTTACCTGTCCGTCTTGGTCCCTCCGGCACCGGCTTTGTCCCCCTACTTTTTTTTTTTTCCCTTTCCCTGCAGGCGGCTTCTTATTCAACATTACTTTTCATCCACCCTTTTGTCCCTTGGATCTAGATTCGTTGCTTAAGATATCAAGATTCGTGAGAAAAAAGGGAAATTGAATCCGTTAAAATAAAAAATAAAAAATGGGTTTGAATATTACGCGGTGGATTTGAGAATGAAGAAGCGACGAGGAAAGAGGAAGAGAGGTCCGGGGAAGGAGCGCGTGGGGCAGGGATGTCAAAGGTGGAAGATGTCATATCGGGTGGTACGTAGCTACTTGGAATCCGTCGACCAAAGGGTGACGTTTATATACGTCACCCACAGTGGTTGTGACGCAGTAGAGTAACCTGTTGACGTTGCTAGAGTCTTCCCTTCTCACCGATGATAAAACCACGCTCTCCCCACCCTGACTCCCTCCGCTCCCATCTCTTCTCCTCCCTTTGTTCTGTCTGGACTCTGGAGTTTGTATACCGTCGCCATGTACCAAGCACTTCCTTATCGGACATGGGTTCCGACCGCCGCCGCCGGAAACTCCGCCACCGGACTGTCAGAGCGGAGTGACGGCGGCCCCATGAACCCTGGAATGGGTATAAAGGACGTGACGTGTGTGAAGAAAATGGTGTCAGAGAACGCAGTGATAGTGTTCGGGAGACGGGGGTGTTGCATGTGCCACGTGGTCCGGCGGCTGCTGTTGGGTTTGGGCGTGAACCTACTGTGTTCGAGGCTGGACATGACGATGAGGCTGCCGCGTCGACGAATTGTCGAGAGTGATCGCCGGCGAGACGGTAAAGAAGGCCGGTTGCAGTTCCCAGCTGTCTTCATGGGAGGACAGCTGTTTGGAGGGTTGAGAGAGTGGATGGCCACTCACATCTCCGGTGAATTGGTGCCCATCTTGAAAAAGGCCGGGGCGCTCTGGCTTTGATTTCGGTTCTACTGGGTTTCTTCTCATTAATTTGTTTTTTCGGGAGGGGAATGCAGAATTTTGTTTTTGCTTTTCATATTTTCGGAATTGGAAAACCTCTTATTTGATGACACAACAAAAGCTTCGGAAGCATCGAGACGGTGTAATCTCTGATATTGCATGACCATGTGCTGCTTATCAGTTTGCTTCTCAAATATATCATCAAATTATATCCCTTTTCTTTTGTTGTGAGATTTTAATTAATTTCCCACAAATTATGATTTCACTGTGATGAATTCAAATCTACAAATGAATTTATTAGTGTACACAGTGGTGAATGAACATGGACCGGCTGGAATTGACTATGAATTCTATCTCGATTTAAGACAGATTCTCGAAGAAGTGGATGTTCTGACCATTTTATATAATTAAATAAGACACGGGTTGTCAAAATTCATGCGTTAAAATTGCCTGTGAGCCTTACGATTTTAAACAAGAAAATATTCAATAGTGTTTAAACATTAAATATACGGATTGGATGGGACTAAGAAAATAATCAGATTCTAAAATTTTTTATAACAACATATTACAATGTTATAATATAAAGTGAATATTGTTAGAAAATTACGTTAACCTATAATCTTCTTTAGGTCTTGATCTAGATTAATGCGGAATGAAAATCAAGACTATAAATTATAAGGCTCGCACCATACCTCCCAGCCACAGTAGATTCAGCTGATCATTGATCCCGATGTATAAGACGGCTGTTTATAGATCACGATCTCGATCTTCCTCTCAAAAGTTCTCACACAAGACTCCTCTCTCGCGAACTTCTACTATCGAAAACCTACTTGGTATTTAACGACAGCTTTCTCTCCCTTTTATAAGAAACCAGGTCCAACGAACTTCATTCGAACGATCTCGACCGGGCCCATCCTCCCATCTAGAGGATGTGGACTCAGCCCCGCATCCGACTCCTCACCATTCTCATCACATACGCCCCACACCAATACCTTTATACTAATCACCTATATAATCCTACAAGCTTGAGCCCAATATGTAAAATCTAACATTCTCCCACTGTCTGTAATATCAGAGGTTTTAAAAATAATTCTTCAGACAAAGATATACCTTCGTTCCCTCGGGAGATATCGCAGATAACTTTCTCGCAAATTTCGTCCAATGCTCTATCCCAGGATTACTTTGATATCTTCCCAACATTCCCACGGCGAATGCAATGTCTGGTCTAGTGCAACCTCCTAAATGTACTGCACGCAACCGTGCATTTATTATGCAATATTCTTCGCTGATTCTAATTCCAGAGAATTCTTGGGACATTGTGACAAACCGAATTTGTCACTCCTTAACAATGGGAGCTATTGGAACCGTAACAATTTCATATTAAACCTTTCTGTAATTTTATTGATATAGCCTTCCGAGATAACCCCAAGATCTTTTAGATCTATCTCTACGTATCTCAATTCCTAAAACATAGGAAGCCTCCTTATATCTTTCATGTCAAAATTCGAGAGAGAAATCACTGTCTCCCTAATCCTGTGTTAATACTCACAAAGAAAATATCAACATACAGACTAGAACGTGGAATTTGCCCTGACCGACCTTGATGTATATACATTGATCTACAATATTTTCTCAAAACCGAATGAGGTAAATGATATCAGAAACTTCATATACCATTGTCGTGAAGCTTGTTTTAGCCCGTATAGACTTCTCTTTAGTCTGCGAGACAAGATGATTAGCCTTTTCTCGAAATGAATCCTTTCCAGCTGAGTCATGTATACTTCCTCCTCAAGTTCTCCATTCAGAATGCCGCTTGACATCCATCCGATGCAAATCTAAATCAAAATGAGCCACAAGGGCCATGATTATCCTTAGTGAGTCCTTCGAAACTGGAGAGAAGGTGTCATGGATAATCAATGCCTCCTTTCAAGGAAACCTTTGGCAACAACAAGTCTTACCTTTATATCTTTCGATGTTACCACAGAGGCATCGCTTTGGTCTATGCACCCACTCTGTTCTCATCGCACGTAAAAACTTTCGTAACTCTACTAGATCCTGCATTTGATTGTTGCCATTGAGTTTAATTCATCCTTCATCGCATCGCACCATTTTTCGTAACTGCACTGGCCACGGCTCGAAAAGAAATGGGTCTTGATTGAGTCCGACATGTAGCTCTGGCCTCCTCGTAAGTATACAAATATAGTCGCATGGAATGGCCGACTTTCCGACTCTTGAGGATTTTCTTAAGTCCGGTCTAGCGATTAGAGGTGCCCCAAACCACTTTGTCAGGGTTCTCGAATGACCTGGCTCACCAACTACTTCTTCATGAGAGTTCTCGATGTGAGGACGCTTATCGCTCCTTCATAGGTCAGGATTCGAATAGGAGTTGCCGAGCCATAGTAGGTATGTGCCTACCAGTTCAACACCACGACCAAAGTGTATAGTCCCCGCACTCTTCATCACAACTTTATGAGAACGACTCATCAAGGTTATAATCCTCAAGAAATCCGCATTCAAGCTTTGGCCAACTTTATGCAGGAGAGGGACAATAAACCTATAACCCTTGGACTTTTCAGATAGCCAATGAAGAAACCACTGATCGTCCGTCTAATTTCCTTTCATGTGGGTTGTACACTTTACCTCTTACTTGACAAATTTCCATATATGTGTACATGGTTTAAACTAGGCTTCCATCCATTCCATAGCTCAAAGGGTGTTTTTGAACCGACTTTGATGGAACCCGTTTCGCACGTACACAACTCGTCTTCAAGGCTTCACTCCACATGTTAAAGAGGGAGATTTGAGACACTTGTCATGCTCCTACCATGTCCATCAACGTACGATTCTTCTTTCAAGAATACACCATTTTGGCTGTATGCTGTGTGTCGTACATCAGCTACAATCTCTATTTTCCTCAAGGAATTTAGCAATGGACTGTGTCTGCCTGTCTGTGGAACCTACCCATAATACCTTCCCACCACCCCTATCGATTCATAATTTTGATACTCAACTGGGATTGCTTTCTACCTCTCGTTTGAGACTTTGAAAGATCTAGTGCTTCGGGATTGTCATTTAGAAGATAGATACATGTATCTTGTAAAATCATCAATGAAGGTAATAAAATACTCACCATTAAGACATCGGGTGGTAAATGGTCCACGTATATCGCTGTGAATTATCTGAAGTTTTGTATCACTTCTCTTAGCTCTTTATTGGACTTGTTGGTTTGCTTTCCCTTTATGCAACTCAACAAGAGTCAAAGTCATGAAGTCAAGTGTCCAATGACACCATCCTCACTAACCCTTTAGGCGCCTATTGAGATGTGACCTAATCTCCCATGCCATAAGCTAGATGTGAGTGATTATTTATTACACTGACATATTATTTCTATTGTTATGCGTTGTAGTTAGTGAGTGAGCACATTTTGGATCAAGACTTGCATAATATAAACCATCGTTAATTTACCAGAGTCAATGGGTAATTCGACCTTTAAGCCAATCGTAAAAGATACATCTTTAAATCGAAAATCAAAGCCCGAGGCGCTAGTCTAGATACGCATACTAGATTCTTAGAGAACTAGGAATATAAAAAGTCTTGTCCAAATTCAAAGACGATCCAAAGGTGTAGAACTAGCCCGTATGTCCCAACACCTTCAACCTCCGACTGCATCTTATTTCCCGAATAGGACGATAGTTCAATTCCTCACTGGGTTTCCTTAGGTTTTGAAACCCCGTATAACAAAGAGAAAGCATGGATTGTAGAACCCGAGTCAATCCACCATGTGTTATGTAAATCATGAGGAATTTACAAAATTTGATTCATAACACAATCGATGTCATACCTTCATTTTTCTTGAGCCATATCCTGTACTTGATGCATTCCTTCTTGAGATGCATCCTGCGCTTATAAAGTCACTGTAGCTTTTACAAACTGCTTTCTTTAAGGACATTTACTCCCTCGCTCTCATCTTGATCACTTTGGATTTGTTTGCTTAATCTTCAGGAGACACAAGATTGCTTCCAATCTTTTCTTGCTCAACCTCGCCTTCCTCCCCGACACACATGTTCAGCAATTCATCGACGACCATTTCTCCTTACAGGTCATGTAGAGACCTTAAAATGTCAGAGCAGTCACCGCGCAGTCAAGATAAATGGACTAGGAATGACTCTAAAATCGACATCAAGGGGCCTCTCATTGAGCAAGATATATCTCCCATTCCATTATATGTCCTCTCACATTTGTGTCCCTTTAACCTCATAGAACACACCCGCTATTGGGGGTGCTAGCTTGGCTTTATCTGAGCTCACAACCGTCAACAATGGCCCCCACGCTTCTTACGCTTCGCATTCGTGATAGATCCCCCTTTATGCCTGGGCCGATGGGTCTTGATCACCATCATACCGAGACGATCGATCTCCCATCGCCGATAATGCACGCTTGGTTTGAGTGCTTTGCTCGCTGGAGTTTCGCTTCATCTATACGAAGAGCTGACGGATCCACACCCTAACAGAAGCACTTATCTTTTCCATAGTTTATAATTATCGCCATTTAGGAATAAATCAGTTGGATCACTGACGGTGTTAAATACTGGAAAAGAACAAAATTATATGCTTACTATTAGTGTAAAGCAACAATTATCATTAAATGGCATTATAGTAATTATTTACTTTATCTAATAACTAACCCACGCTAATTATTAGTGATAAAAATATTGTCTCCCTCCGCATAGGATTTTATCTAACTTTATTTCATATATAGTTACTAGGTGATATGCTACTAATACTAATAGAATCTCTGCATCAGGCATGTGGACCCATTAATCTCAAGATACTCCTAATACTATATTCCAATCATACTATATTTATCGGGCCACTTCCCCGTGTGGGGCCGAGTGACCAATTTTAATCTCAAATATAATTGCAATGTGCATATAAGATTTATTTGTAATTTAACACATCCAAATATATATATATATATATGTTCAAAATTATTTTGTCATAAATTAACCTTTATGACATAATTATATTTATTTTGTCATAAATATAATGGGCTTACTATTATTTTCATGCATTAAATATAAGTAATTGCTATTTAATGAAAATAAATAAGGGATTTTGAAATCTAAACACTGGTCCCTCCTCTCCTCAGTCCGTTGCTCTCCTTAAATGGTTGTTTTTCCATCACGACACTTCCTTTTCCCCATTCGCTACTTCAACCGCCGATCGGCTCACGACCAGACCACAGACGCCGCACCGAATCGCACCCGCGGCGGCTATCTCGCGACCACTCGCCGGAGCTCCGCCACCGACTGAAGACTTGAAGATCTTGGGGAGAGTACTCTGTATGGGGAGAGATCTCTGTACGGGAGGGAACTGAATGGGGAGAGGAACGCGAACCACATGGAGTTGCCGTCATCTCATACAAAAACACGCCTAAATATTATGCGGAATAATTACAACAAATTTACAATGATCCAATCATGTAAATCTAAATAAAAATTACATAGAAGATCGAGATGAATCAACTCAGAAATTTTCATCGCAAAGCACATCCATAAAACATTACATAGAAAAAACCGGAAAAATGCATGATCATATCTTTATGCGATGAATTTTTTTTTTTTTTTGCCCAATCAACGATTTCATTGATTTACGGTCATTTGTAAGATCAAACATCATGGACACAGGTCGGCTCGATACCAAGCAGCTAGAAAATTACGCACCTATAATCTTCAGGTCTTGGATCTAGATTAATGCGAATGAAAATCAAGACTATAAATTATGCGCTCGCGAATTATACTCCACTACAGACCAGTGGCGGATCGCCTCGTCCCGATGGCGAAGACGCAAGGGTTTGTGGATCACGATCTGATCTCTCCTCTCAAAAGCTCCTCACAATAACACTCCTTCCGGCTCGAACTTCTCGCTTTTTACGAGAACCTGGATGAGATGAGCACTAGACTGCTTTCTCCTTTTATAAGTAAAACCAGGTCCAATGAGCTTTACTGAATCGATCTCGACCGCCCATCCCTCCCATTCAGAGGATGCCGACTCAGTGCCATTCCGTGATTCGACTCTCACCACTTATCACATGCGCTTCATTACCAATACCTTATACTAATCACCCTTTACAACTCCTACAAGTTGAGCCAATATAGAAAATCTAACAAATATATGTTAAAAAAAAATCGGATCATACTAAATGATCGAATTGCCAATTTGTGATATTTCCGATCCAATTCAGTTGTAATTCAACCATTGAAGCTTTAATTAATAACTTTTTGAGTTTTGGCAACCCATCTGATTTTTGAAACTTTGATATTAAGTGTGATACATGATACATGAATATTAAGATATTTTTTATGAAATATAAAATGCATGTTTCTAGAAATACATGACGAAGAAATTGGCGTGGGGGCCTGGGGGGCGGGCCATCAAACTCTGGGAAGACACATGCCTTATGACTAAGAGGGAAGAGGATTTTAGGATAGAGAGCATTAGCAGAAAGGCCAAAGCAATAGACATCCCGTGAATGAGATTAGGACAGAAATCATGATTGAGGGAAAGATCATTTATGAGGACTGTGTGTTTTGTTGGAGGGTCTCTGTACTCTGTACTATGCACTGATAATGCACATGTGGGCGGTTTCATACTTCATACGCGGAATCAACTCCATTCTATCTTTCACTCAAAATTACCAAAAAAATAAAAAATAAAAAATAAAAAATAAAATTAGAACTACTCACATTAAGATGATATATTAAACCTTCTAGTCGCTACTAGTACTCCATTCACATTTTCCCCAACAAATCCTAGTATTATTAAAGGCTTTAACTTTTGTCTGCTAATTATCTTTTGTTTGTCTATCGGCAGGACTTTTCTATTGATTTTTAAAATTCTTTGAACGGAATAATTGAGACAAGAATCCCAGCATAGATTCAAGACGTAATTAATGTTAATCTTAGCTATATGTATATATTATTGGGGTTGAATTTGGATTGAGGAGTTGAACACCTATGTGTAATGTCAAGTACTTAAATAAATTATTGTTATTCTTGAAGGGGGGAAATATCATTGGTAGCAAGACTCCTTTTTTTTTTTTTTTTTTTTGACATGCAAGACTCCTATTTATACCACCAAAATAGTATGTGGTAGGTCAAATCAAATCTAAATTTAAGCTTAATATACTCAAAATATTTTCCTAAATCTTAAAAAAAATGGTTGAATATATATTTAGAACTTTAAACCCATTCATAAATAAGTTATATAAGTCTTTACCTTTTTTTCATTTTTCTCTAAAAAATAAAATTACTCAAAAGAAAAAAAAAATCTTACAAGACAAATATAAAATTACAGACCTTAAATTATAAATACAAAGGGAAAAAATCCATAAAAGAAAAGTTTATTTAAGTAATTACATTATCTCTCTCTCTCTCACCATGTTTAAGTATTTTAAACTCCAAACAATGAATACTAGAATAACAATTCAGTACAACCTAATCTATCCAAAGTCCAAACCCAATACTTGTTTAGGATTAGAATTTAGAATTAACCAGAATCGGATCCGACCTTCCCCACAAAAGCCTTCCCTTGAGTCAACTGTAAGTGTCATTATATAAAATAGTTAAAAGTGGAATCACGAGAGGGATGATGGTAATCATTGAAATTGAACAGTCTCCCTCCCTCTATTCATTAACTATTCACCCTCTAATCACCAACATCACCTGCTATTATTTATCCGATTAATGCCTCCATGCTCCCATGCAGATTCATATCATCATTCATCGTTTCTGTCTGCTTCTAATGGGGTTTGGTTCGGGCTGGATGTACTACGTAGCCTGGAGGCCCGCGAATTCATATATTAATAAGCCCATTAGCTCTTTTAGGCTTATCTTATGAAGCTGGCAGATGCATACTTCTTATAGAAATAGATTTTGACCATTAGTGAGTGTAACTGAGATACTATATCCTCTATGCCTCACCACAAATATTATAAAATTGTAACATTATATATAAGTGGTTAGTTTAACACCATTCGATAAATCTGTGTTATTCATAATATACTTCTTTCTCTTCTTGCTATCTTTGACCATCCGGATGAGGATTCTACAAACCACTCATATCATACTTTCCTATTCTCATTGTAATATGTAAAATGAATAGACATCCCTCAAAGAAAACAAAAGTTATTAATTTTAAATTCATTTTCTATCTCCTTTCCCTAATCCTTCAACATATAATTTTAAATCGTGGAATTGTGGATCTATCATGTCAATAAAACTTAATTCAAGCAGTTAAAAATTATGATGAATATAGGGAGGGGTCACAGCTAAGGCTTGGGGGTAAATGGCCCCTCTATTTTTTTTTTCCTTGTTTTCTAAGAGGAATGGAACATAAGAAGGAAAGTATAAAAAATTTTTATCCTTGTTCTTAAGGGGAATTGAACATAAAAAGAAAAGTATGCCACTGATTTTTGTTTTCAAAATTTTCTATCCTTGTTTTTAAGGGAATTGAACATAAAAATATTTTTTTTTTCATAATTTTTTATCCTTATTTTTAAGGGAACCAACCTAAGAAGAAAAGTACTTTAGCTTTTTTCACAAAATTTTCTATCCTTATTTCTAAGGGGAATCCAACCTAGGAAGGAAAGTATGCCCTAATTTAAAAAAAAAAATTTATCCTTATTTTTAAGGAAAATTGAACTTAGGACTATTTTTTTTTTTTTCAAAATTTGTTATCCTTATTTCTAAGAGGAGAACCTAAGGAAAGAAAGTATTCCATGAATTTTTTCTTCATAAGTTTTTATCTTGGGGAATCCTGTTGTAAATCAAAAGAATTAGAGAGAAATAAGGAAGAGACAAAGAGAGAATTTATGAATTCTCACGATATCTATTTCAGCGCTGACAGGCCAAGATAAAATGGTATGCCAAAAGCCTTTACATAACGTATACATTAATAAATGGTGGGCGCCAAAAGCCTTTACATAAATTATCGATATCAGAATCGCTACACATTATGGTCATTCAAAATCCAATATTTATACAATATTTATAACACACTAAATTTCGCCCAGAAATGTGAACTACCCCGAATTGACATCTATTCACATTCCAAAGAAGTTCACTGAGGCTAAAGAAACACCTCGCAGCCTGATAAATGAGCCAATTCATTCCCCGTCTGAGCGGGCCAGGTGGGGCCTTTACAAAAAAGGCGCCTGCCAGGGGAATCCCACACCCTTCAGGACTACTGGTGCCCTTCAAAGGGTCAGACATCGCTGGGGTCCACCCTTCAGAATCCAGCCTGGGGTGCCCTTCAAAGTGGTCCCACTACGCGAATATCACGCTCTCCCCTTAAGATTTTCTTTC
Organism: Tetrastigma voinierianum; assembly: GCA_016808115.1. Lineage (NCBI taxonomy): Eukaryota > Viridiplantae > Streptophyta > Magnoliopsida > Vitales > Vitaceae > Tetrastigma > Tetrastigma voinierianum. The sequence goes on along the minus strand of JAEQBH010005913.1, from coordinate 73,989 downwards.
GCTCCGTATCGAACCCAAAGACCAATCCACACACTTTCATCGGCGAACAATTGTCACGTAATGACTCAGAATCTGCAACAATTTATTACGTATTAATGTGATCGCAACATTTGAAAGGCTGTTTATAGCGCATTGAATGCGCAGCTCGTAGATTTAAAAATGATGTTGAGAAGAGGGGAGTAAATTTTTATACTCACTTTTTCCTTCACCATGGTTTTCGTCTCCACCGGGTTTTCCCTAGTTTTTTAATGCATAAGCAAAGATTGCGTATTATCTGTGCAGTGACATGAATAATAATACATGATGTCCATAAACTTCCATTAATCTCGATATTAATACATTTGAATGTGTAAATATTTATGGGTAGTATTTCGATCCCATATTCTCGCCCTCATGTATATAATTGATAGAGATCTCTACATTGTTATAAAAGACATCACAAGAGATAACTCTTGACTCCACTTTGGCAGGGCTACGAACCATCGACCAAGCTTACGCTATATGCTCTTCAGGAGTCATGACATAACACTTTTCTTTTCTTAATCATGGTTCCTTTTTGAGTCATTAGGTCTTCCACGCTTAATCGTGGTTTCAATTCATTACTGTGCACTAACTTTCGTGATTTTCATATACATTAGTATCTAGAGATCCATATAAATAGGCCGTGACTACATCCATCACCACATATCAAGTCCTTCAGAATCAAGCAATATATTAAATAGCTTAAATGTAGTTGCATCCATTACGGGAGTGAATGATGTCTCCTACACCAATTCCAGTTCGTGAGAAACTCGCCATACATGCGCTTTTATCGCACTATTTTATTTGCTCATTTCGCTTCGAACAAAGACCCATCTATATCCAATAGTTTAAGGTTTCCTTTAGGTGTTTGAACTTCTGGTTTATTATAGCATGGGATTCAATAGGCCTTATACGCTTGTTTGATATAAATCCACATGATAAAGAAGCCATTTGTTCCTAAGATTTGTTTTTGCCTAAAATAATAGAAGTAATGAGTAAATACTATTTCCATCACGATGCATAGTTTCAATGTGATAGCCATTTCTCGCTAATATCCTTGAAACTAAGTAAATTTAATAGATTATTAGAATAAAGGCATTATTAATTGGAACTTTGCATCACAGTAAAGACGATTGTAAATTTCTCTTCCTAGCCTTTAATTGTAGCCTATTAACAGACTGTAGATAGTTTTAAGACATTTAAATTAATGTTAAGTTTGAAAATATTTCTTATTCCGTAGGATCGTGTGGGTTGTGGCACAACAAGACATTCATCTCCAAAGCAGATGATATATAATCGATCAAGCTTAAGAGAAATCCATATATCTTCAAAGAAAACAAAATGTAGATATAAAATCAAAGTTTGCATTAGATAAATAACATAAGCAGTGCAATATAATAGTCTTATCGTCAATCATAGCAACATTGCCACCACCAATCAAATGGTCTAGATTTTCACTTGGATCCTCAAAGAAATCATAAACATCAAAATGTTTCAAGCAACGCACTATCATCATCAAAGAAAGGATCAATGTGATCCATAAGCACTTTTCCACAATAAAATTTGTTTCAATTTGCTTGTCTTTTCCTTTTATGGAGGCCTGATAAAGGTCAACCAAATGCTTGGCTGTACGACAGGTACGAGACCAGTGACCCTTCATTCCACATATAACATTCAGTCTCATAAACCTTTTGTTACGCGAATCTTTCATTGCCTTTCCAGATAATTTTTCTCGAACGGTTCACCCTCTTCGTTGTTGGAGGTATTGTCTTTCCAAACTCGTCCAGAGGATCAATGGATCCCTGACCATTAGATATTCACTTTTCAAGCCTCCATCAATATGACGGCGAAGGAATATTAAGGCCTTAGCGCGATCCTGCAGGGATGCGGTATTTCCTTCTTTGATAGTATTTCCCAAATTCATAGCATCCAAGATAAATAATTTTTGCCCGAAATGTCGGCGTTAAATTCAAGCTTGGCAAATGTTGACATTTCCTCTCAAATAATTAATATATTAATAAAGTAAAAAGAATATAAGAGAATTACAAGTTAAAATTTATTAATAAAGTAATTGGAGCTCATAGGCATTTGAGATCAAAATTTAGATCCAAGGTTCGAATCTCCTAAAATTTGATTATTTTATCTAAAGATAAACGAGATTGTATAACTATCCTTCTAAAGTTATAAAAAATAATAATAATATTATTATTATGTATATATATATATATATATATATATATATTCAAATAAAATATCGAAATATTATTATTATTATTATTATTTAAAGCTTCACTTTTCAATGATGTGACTTGTTAGAATTGTCTCCTTGTTGTAGAACTGGAATGCATAAACTAGCTTGCTTTGGACATGCCAAGCAACATACACACATAATGTCGCAGTAACAATGGTTATTCAAGAAACCAAAATAAATAAATTAATAAGAAAGGAGGGGAATATAATGTTTGGAGAAACAACCGAGTCTCTAGAATTCACAATTTCCTTAAGACAAATTCGCCTTCTCCGTGGGTGCTTTGAGGATTCCCAAGGTCCGTCTCCTGTGACAAAACTGTGTCAATGGTCAGCACTTTGTCACACTCTAACTCCGATGATGTAGTTTGCTCTATCATCTAATAAAAAGGACTAAAGGAAGGAAACTCAAGACTCGATCATCTTTTGACCCGTATTCTTCCCCGAAATACCTCGACAACCTTTATATAGAGGAGATTTGACCTGGAATGCCAAACCTTTTGCTTCCCAAACGTTTAGAATTCAAATAATGACACGAATAATGTCATTAATCTCATTCATCGAAAGTGTCATTAAATTCTTATAATTGGAACCAAATAATTATTTCTTATAATCAAACTAAATAATTATTTCTTATAACTAAATCCAAAGAATTAAGAATGAGAATTATCCAAAGGAATGTCATCCATTTCATTCACTAAATCCAACAATTCCCCACATGAACGAAATTGATGACAAAAGACGAGACCAACATGGTGATAGAAGCAACGGTTGAAACTTGGCTAGAGAGGTAGGTGTTACCTTGAACCTTCCCTTAGAAAATATGTTTACTCTACTAGCTAAATAGTAGACACCATGTCCTTGGTAATCCATTCTGCCATTTGTGTGACGATGACATATCTCACACAAGAATCTTCCAAACATGGCTTAAAGTTCTCACTTTTATGTCCATTTTGGCCATGGACATGCGCCTGGTTCTACAAGAGCTTAATAGGAATTTGTGCCCTCATTCAATTCCTCCTGCTTTTGGCCCTAATTTCACTCTTACATAGGTGATCTCTCAGAAATTAAGAGTAGCTCATGTTACTCGCCAATGCTTAGAGATCATTAAAAGCATAGCTTAACCTTCTTATGAGCACATCTGCTCATCATAGGAATGGACACGATAATATCCCCACAAGATTGTATCAAAAGTCTTACACCGCTTGTCCCTTCAACCCAGACCTGGGATCCTGGGCCACTAGGTCAGGGTATCCATCAAGATCGACTTATCTCTTTTACGGGCTTTAGTCCCAGATGCTCCCTTCGATGACTTTTCAACCAACTCTATTTAACCCTTTGTTAGCTGATTCCGCACGTTATCCTTAGATTTTACATAACTACAGAGATAACCCCGCTTGAGAGTTGTCATTTATCGGTATCAGGTTCACGACTGATACGCTCGCATTCTTACCATTATACATACCGCTTTCACAGCTTCACTAATAACAGATCGATCGTCACAATGTATGCATATTGGAGGCACCGGCTTGCCACCTTGAATGTCCTCGAAGTGGCGCAGCCATTCGCCTTCCATTTGTCTAGTGCTATAAAACTCGCATTCCACGTGGATCTCAATAACCGCTTTGTTTGGGATTTTATGACACCACAATTCCCAAAGTAAACACATAACTACTGGGTAAATTCAAATACAATACCGTGATTGGAATCAAAGATCATTTTTCAAATATTCAAGAAAATTGTCAATTCCAATAATTCAACACAAATCCTTAATTATAGCCTAAAGGTTTAGGTCCCGATAGGCAATTAGGATCTTTACACAAGGTCTTAAGTTCACATTTGGCTCAGATCAAGGTAACAAGGATTTCAAATCGCCTAACTCCTTGTATTTTCAACAAAGATTTTCCATAATTAGTCGAATTCTTTGTATGTACCAACAAGGATTTTCCGCACTCAACAAAACCACTAGTTTGTTTGGTTGTAGAAATGTTTAGTTTTCAATCAAACGAGTTTTTTTTTTCCTTTAAAAAACTCATACAACTCTTTTCTAAATCCTTGTTCTACAATTTTTTTAATTTTATTTTTTTAATTTTTTTTATTTTTATTTTAAAAAGGTCATGGTTTTCTTACACTTTTCTCAAATACCTTCTCAAATTGGTTCCTTTCCCCTCGAAAGCCAAATTAGAATTTGTTTTAACAGAAAAAACTTCCTTTCCCTTTTTCACGAAGAGCCCCAACCCAATACAATCACGCTTGTTGGTTTTGTTTTTCTCCTCTCTAAACAACAAACAAGATGTTTGCTGCTTTTTGTGTTTTCCACTACTTTTTCCTTATTAAAGAAAACAAAAGAATTGTTTCAACAATAAAGGCACAACTCGAAAACTTGGCTCTAGTTTTTTTTTTTCACACATGTGTAATAAACCAAATCGTTTGTTTAATTCGAACTTGGTTCATTGTCATCCAATAACAGACGGTGGTGATGAGACCTACCACACTATTCAAAGGCATATAATCCCCACCGGCACTCTCTCAATTCCCACTATCGATTCAACTCCGCCGTATTGTGATCCCTGTAAGAAGGGCTTTTTTCCCACACAAAATAAACCAAATCGTTTGTTTACTAAACCAAAGGAGTTTTCCTTTCCTTTTTTTTTTCTTCATGTCCATAACCAAACTAAACAACAACTCGAGTCCTAATTGTCTTAAGATTACTAGAACAAATTGTCTCCTTGTTGTAGAAACCTCGGGAATGTATAAACTAGCTTGTTTTCAGATATGCCAAGCAATATACATAATGTTTAAAATAATGGTTATTCAAGAAAACCAAAATAAAATTAAATTAATAAGAAATGAGGGAATATAACAGTTGAGAAATAATCGAAGTCTTGTGAATTCATAATTTCTTAAGAAAATTCGCTCTTCTCCGTTGGTGCTTGAGATCTCAAGGCGTCCGTCCCAGATAAACGGGTGCTCCAATGGTCAACAAAGCACTTTTGCCGCCACTCCGGCGAACTCGACGACGCAGGTTTGCCTATCACCGACAAAAAGGACGAAAGGAAGGAAACCCAAGACTGACCATCTTTCGACCGTATTCTTCCCCGAAATACCCCGACAACCTTTATATAGAGGAGAGACTTGACCTTTTGGAATGCCAAACCTTTTGGCTTCCCAAACGTTTAGAATTCCGAAATAAATTATTCATTGAATGTCATTAATCTCATTCATTGAGTGTCATTAAATTCTGAGAATCAAATTCAAATAATTATTTATAACTGAAATCAAATAATTATTTCTTATAACTGGAAATCCGTTAATTAAAAAATGTAATTATCCAAACGAACGCCATCCATTTCACCACTAAATCCAACAATCCAACGATTCCAACCTAAGGGGCGGCCATTGAGAGGGGTTAAGGGTGGAGACAAAATTATGAGGAATAAAATTTTCTCCAAAGCTACTTGTTACGTGTATAATGACAGAAAGAAACACAATTCACAAGTGAGGATGATTAATGAGTTTCCTTTTGCATCTTACCTCCACTTCCTTTCCTTTCTGGCGGTTCCCCGTCGCCGTGATTTAAGAAGTTGAGGCTTGCTGTTATTGGAAAAAATAGATAGATACAAGGAGAAAAGAGAAAACATAAATCTATCCTTAAGGCAATAGATCTGAAATCGAAATCATCACAACTTCTTATAAATATAAATAAAGAAAAGAAATAATATAATAAGAAGATCAGAAAAGTTTGTTTTTGACTTAATATCGGTTAAATAGATTCTTCAGATTAAACTGCTTATTTTTTTAAATTCTTCACGAGACTTATTATCGAATTTTTAAAAAGTTCTTAATGTAAAAGCGAAAATATTTCCAGTTTTTCTATTCGTAAAAATCATTTCTAAAAAAAATAAAATTCAATCATTATTCAACACGGTTAGTGCTCTAACAATATACACTACTATGATGATAACTAGGCTGTGACGGGCGGTCTCATCCCTAATTCGCTCATTAGCTTTTTTCACTCAAACTTATCTGGCTTAAAAATTAGCTCAGACGGGGCAGAGATTTGAAAATTCTCAAACTGCCTTCAAGCATTTTATTTTTTATATTTGTTTTTTTTATTTTTATTATATTGTACCATTATTTTTCATAAAAATAAAATATTATGAATTTTTTATAATTATTTTATTAAAATTATAATAATAATACTATTTATATAAAAATAATAAAAATTATTTTTAAAAATACACCCATGAGCCTTATTATTATTATTTTTGGATACTTGTCACATCATTCGGATCCATTTCTACCTCTAAACACTTAATTATTTTCAAATAATTTTATTTTGTATTTAACCTCAAATTTCAATCCATTTCCCCCGACTTTCGAGATTTTCATAAAAATCTCGTCCCTTGAGTCACTGGTAACTTATCACCCAGAAAATCGAAAAAATTTTCGCTTATCTCAAAATTCGACGAAACTTTTCAGGCCACTGTGATTTCCTCGCGAGACAAATTTCAGAATCGCAAACTGCTTTCGTCATCCGGTGATTCCAAAGCAATAATTTTCTAAACTCTCGAACCCTTGGCTGCACTTATTATTTTTATTAACATTTTGTTACTTTGAAATTTTCTAATTTTCTGGTTTCATATATAGTATCAATATCTCGAAACCCGCTTCGATTTAAGAAAATAAACTCAAACCCGTTAAAAACCCTAAGAAATTAAATTAAACATGCGGCTTGCCAGCAGCGGCAGCAGACAGAACCAAAATAATCCGGGTCCCTGCTATCCCTACTTAATACCTAACGTTAAAAAACAAAACAACTTAATATTTAATGCCATGTTATCATTCAACATTAAGCTCAAAAAAAGTTCTATTTAGTATAAAGTAAAAAAAACAAATTAAACAAGTTCTTAGAACTTTATCCAAAGACTCATTTCACCCTCTAACAAATTTTAAATTAAAATTAAATAATTCGGGTATCGATCAAACCTTTCACTTTTCGCATAAGATTTCAAAAGAAGAAAAATCACTTTTATAAAACACTCTTAAGATAGAAAAATGTGACTACAAAGAGAAGAAGATTTCTTATACGTCTTCCTTAAGCTTTTGAGATTGTAATATCTTAAAACATAAATATATGTTTTATTCACACTTTAAACATATATTTAACTTCAAATGTTATAAATTTTAAAAATTCATCAACTTCATAAGTCTTGTAACAATCCAATATTTTACTCATATGTTTAATGCACACATTAAACATGAGCTACGTATCATATGTTACAAACTCATGGTCTTCCTCAACCTATAAGTTTTGTAACATTTCATAGGTTTAATCCACTCATTAAACATGATTTGTTCTCAAATATATGTTACAATCTTAATTCATCATTGAATACGATAATGCTTTTACACGTTAAATGCTTAAAAATGTAACTCTTCTTATACTTAAAATATCATGACTAGTGGAACTCTTCATTTATAATATTTTAAAAAGTATAATTATTCTTATACTTATTTTTAACCAATATAACAGATGTAATCCCGACCTGGGAGTGCAGTACTCTCGTTCCTACCTATGTTTGTCGCATCGGAGAACTGTTGGCTCATCGGAGAGTCTGTACGGAGCCATTTGTCACCTATGTTTTGCGTTTGTCGTCGGAAAGGGGCAAGAAGCCACGTACCATACGGAAGCTCCGAAACTTTATAGGTGCTGTCCAATGATTTCTCGCAGAGTTTCTCTCGACGGCCCATGATTCCACAGGTAGCCGCTCGTACTTGATATGGATCCAATTTTATGACTAATGGTAAGATTCTTGATCCAACTGTTAATGGATAAATTTGATGATATATATTAAAATTTTAATATTACAGTTATTTTAAATAATTTTTAAAATATAAACATTTATGTGATTGTTTTAAAATGAAACATAATAATAATAATAATAATAATTGATAAATTTTATATAATTTATCTATATTTATATGCCCCTCAAATTTTTTATCCAACTATGCCCCTAAAAATCACTAATGCCCCCCTTGAAAAACCATTAATACCCCTTGATAGTTGGAAAGGAAAATTTTTTTCTTAAAGACTTTAAACAAAAGTCAATCTTCCGTATTATAAACTTAAATAGAATCCTAATATTGTTATATAACCTAAATAGAATTTCATATTATAATATGATATATAGTAGTTTGGTGACTAAAAATTAGAGGAAAGAAAATAGAGAAGAAGATAGGGAGTAAAATTGTAAGGAAATAAAATTTGGAGAAAAATAAAAATTAAGTGATTAGCTTCTCATCATCTGTTTAATGTTTTTTGTTTCTTGGTGGATGATTAAAATAAAATCATGGTTACCTACTCTCGTCCTCACCCAAGATGGAGAGCCACCATGATTTTCTTTCCTTCATGATTAGATGAAAAATAGGCAAGTATTTCACTCGTACTCTATTTCATTAGCAAAGCTAGCTAGTGCTCGAGACACATTTTGTTGGAATCCTGAGACATCCATCCAGAAATCTATGATTTCATATGCAACATAAGCAAAAAATAAAATTACGTACTAACCGGAATGGAACTGATCGTGAATCTTTCATGCAATAACCGACATATGCTGACAAAGAAAAGGCCCAAGAATAATCCAGCCACAGATCTGATGGTAAATTCTCTCTTCTCTCGAAAATAGTTTGTTTTTTTGTTACATTAAAACAAATATAAGTTATATTTATAATAGGGTCAGAGTGGGTCATTGATCCACTTATATTTTTGGGCCTATATAATTAGCTCATATAAGTTCAATGGTCCAACTTAATTCAAACTCTAGTTTGCTTATCTAGGCTTAATTCTAACATTTTCCCACTAGCCCTAAAGCAAACTTGAAGGCTCATATGGATCATATACTGCTCATAACACTTGCCACTTACAAATGGGTTTGCCTGGGGACCCATGATACTTTCCAATTTTGGCTATCGTGGAATCAATTAGACATAACTCCACAATTGGTCAATCAGACCACTATAATAGACCAACTGCACTCCAAAATTGAAAACTTCTCATTCCAAATCATTGTGGAAGATTACCAAGCCCTACTAATCACTCACCACCTCCCTCATGACGATACTAGTAATTTCATATATTATATTATAAAATATTGAAATTACCATTTTACTTTAAGGCTACAAGCTTAACCTTTGACTTGATCATGATTGTAAGTTCGCACCAAACTCAAGTGGGGCCGCCCTGGCTAGGGACAACTATGATCAATCACCTTTTAAGCTACCTTAGGTTGTATATTGCCCTGTAATTAGGGTCATCATTGTTCCCATATTTGGTCAAAGCAAGAATCTATGAGCTAGAGCAAGAAGTCATCCAAGATCACTCTCAGTGACTATCACTAATAAATGGTCACAAGGAGCACCTCAAAATGATAACGTACTTCAATCCTCCACCACCTCGTGGTTAAGAACCCATGCGGAGATAGTAGCTAGGGGCAAACCATTCAAATATAGTATATGATGATTTACACTCCTAAGTCTCGTTCAATATGTACCAAGTACATACTGGTATGATATCCTGAAGACCCACTCTAGTAGTTGTGACAAACTACTCCTAATAACTAGGCAAATATCATACCACAACTACTTATGGATTGCCAACATCCATGAACCGTCGTGAACAACCTCAAACACGAGGAACTCATATCTGTGTCCTCTGTGCATTCACACACACCCATTATTACTACAATGTAGCTGAATCAGTGATTGTACCAAAGTGCTATTTTGAACCCTATTTTAGATAGGTTTTGAGTGCTTTTTAGCACCAATCATGTCATTAATGCCAATTGAAGTGTTCAAGTCTTCAGTATCACTTATGCCGCTTATATTATTTTTGGCTGTTTCGTTGTGTTTCGCGCACTTCAGAGTTCAATATCGAGATGTATGACGAATCATGAAGCTCAACTCAAGTGTCACCTAACACCACTTCTAGAATCAATGAAAAATCAAGGCAAAGTGAAGAAAATTGATGCAACCAAGATAGGATGAAATGCAGCGGAGATCAACAAAGCCCTGAATTTTCGGCTTAGAGTTGCTTAAAATTTTCGCTAGGATTGCGAAAATTTTCGCAACCTTAGCGAAATTCACTTTCGCTAGACCAAACCAGTCGCTTAGGCACCGTTCCTAGCTTAAATTTTGTATTGTTATCACTAAAATTTCGCTTGTTAGCCAAATTTCGCTACCAGCGAAATTACTGTGCTTTGTTAGCTCTCTTCGCTGCTTATGCCCGGTGATTTCCGCTACCTAGCGAAATTCTTCAAATTTAGCGAAATTCAACGCCCGTCATGCTTTTGTATTTAATGCAATCGACTTCAAATTTGGTGTATTACTCCTCATTCCCTTAACTTAGCCAAATTTGTAGGTTTTTTTGCATTTTTCATGTATTGAGGTGGTCATATAAACCCCTCTCTTTTGTAATAAACATGAGAATTTTGGGGAGAGAAGATTGGTAAGTTTCTTTTATTTTGTCTCTGTGATTTTTAATTAGGTTTTGCTTTTCCTTCTCTCTCTCCTCTTTCTCTCTATTTTCGTCGCCAAACACTCTCTGAGGATGACAACTCAAGAGAGATGTTTGGCTAGCTCTCCTTTGGAAGAGAAGGAAGCTAGCTTGGTAGTGGGGCATATGCAGTTGTCTCCTCTTGTATTAAAAAAGCCATAGATACGGTTTATGACCCCCATCTTCAAATTAGGTTGAATAGCATTGAATGTTATCGATTTGGCCACTCTCCATGCTTAGATTACAAAGGCATACTAATGCAGATGCACTTGGTTCTTAGATGGTCTTTACGCAGCCTCCAACGATATTTAAATGTTAGGGTTTCAAATAGTGTGGGCCATAGATGGCGCTACCCGTGTTGACTAAATAGAGTTGATTTCATAAGTGAGGTTTGTTGTTGGAAACATAGATCCTGCTATGCCTCGACTATAGGTGGTCGTATGTCATAACACGAGATAAAACCCGAGGACTTGCTCTGCCCTAACTTACCAAGTTAGTGACCTAAATCTTCAAAGTTAACTTTTCACACTTCATTTTCGCTTACAATTTCGCTTTCAACCTACTCAACGTTTTTGAAGCAAACTAAAGAGTCCAAATAGAAAGCCTACTGCAAGAATTTATGCAAACCATTTTTAGATGAAAACCATCCTGTTCGACTTTTTAGACTACTATATCAAGCAAAGAGCTTGACCACGGGGCAAGAGTAGGAACTTAGGTGTATAAATTTTGTTGATTTTTAGCTTCACCACGTGGCACGAATCAAATGGCGCCGCTGTTTAGATGGTGCCAAACTACTAATGCAGGTGTTTAAGTGTACTTGTGATCAACATCACAAGTGAAGGTAATCTTAATTTTTGAAACCCGCTGCAGAACCCGCAAGCCACACTAGCAAGAATCGCACTGCTTCATTTTCATTCACGGCTTTAATTTTTGTTATTTAACTTTGACCTTTTTGCAAGCTCAGAGTTGCCTTTTGTTGTCTCTCTAAATTCTCAGAAAAGGTGTTTATGCAACAGTGGGATAGAGACACATCAGGTAGACTGCATAGAATCAGTACACAACCTGACCCAGTCAGTGAAGTTAGTGTACACACTGATACCATGGATCCCATACCTGAGGAACAACAAAGTCAACCAGGAACCCCCATGAATCCAAATGCTTATAGAACCATGAGGGATCACATCCACCCTCCTAGAGTTAGTGCCCCATCCGCATCATTCCTCCCGCCAAGATGTAGCATGAGGCCTCACGGTACCCTAATTTCACATATCATGAAAAGGGAAATGAAAACTATACACTCATATTAGGGATTTTGAGAGGTTTTGCACTACCTTTCAAGGAAGGTAATGATGGACATGGATTCTGTCGAAAGCATTTCCATTGACCCTGAAGAGAAGGCCAAGATTTGGCTAAACTCATTGAGACCTAGAACCATTCAAATTAACAGTCGCAGTCGAATTCCCGAAGAAGTTCTTCAGTGCTCATAAGACCACAATTTGAAAAGACAAATTTATACCTTTGCAAATTTCATGATGGTGAGTAGAGATTTTACCAATGTCGGGAGAGATTTATGGAAACCATCGTTGTCTCGGCTCACATCATGGGTTTGATACTTGGATGTTGGTGAACCATTTCTATGACGGTATGTCCCCACCTATGAAACAATTGCTAGAAACCATGTGTGGGGGTAACTTTTTGAGTAAGCATCCCGATGAAGCTATGGATTTTATGAACTACGAATAAACCTCCAAAACTCGATGAACCTAGTCTTAGGGGAAGCCTAAAAGATTAAAGTCATCAACCACCAAAGGGGGAGACAAGTATGGATTAAGACACGTAGATGAAAAGCTAAATTGACCAAATACTTTAACCTTCAAAGATTGATGACTGAAAATGAAAACCAAAGATGAAATACAAACAAAGAATGAGCTATCTCATCCCAATTTTCGCTTTCCAATTTTCGGGCCAAATAATTACCCTTCGAGGAGCATCACAAGAGTATGCCCATGCCATAAGTCAAAATAAATCCACCCATAGATGCTCATATGGTAACACTAATAACCTTAATTGAGAAATTGTCCAATTTGTCATGGAAACTAAACCCTCAGATACGCCTTCAGAGCACAAAGCATGCCAGCTTGATTCCACTTCAATACAAACAAATGCATGCCTACTATCTTCCTCGTTGAACAGTAATCCCGAATTTAAGTAAGGTAGTAGGCATATTTGTAGAAGAATGTGGCTGTGCCGAATCAAACTATCGAAAATTGTGCGCAGGAAGTTCACTAACAGTGAAATCGACAATATGCATTCGAGATTTCAAAATTTGCCTAATCAGCTACTGGCAGAGTTCAAAAAGGGAAGGTTCTTCCAGTACAACAATATCAAAAATGGTGAATGAAACAGATCGACCGAGGACTTAAAATGCAAAAACCGATGAAGTTAAGGCGCTTGTAACTTTACTAAGTGGTAGAAATTAAAGCCACAAGATCAAAGCCAACAAGTCGGCTCCATTAGCTGGTCGAGCCACTTCAGAAAGAATTAACAAGGACAAGGAAGAAGTAGAGATTAGAATACCCCCTCTGCTTCCCGTTGTGCTCTCCGAAGAAAGAAACATTCTGCAACCAAACAAATGTCAGAAGTATCATGCAAGTGAAAGTCAATATTCTCTTCTCGATGATTAAACAGGTTCCTACTTACGAAATTTCTTAAAGGATTTTGTGTACAAAAAGGGTCTTAATGTAAATAAAAAGGCCTTTAATGAGCAAGTTAGTGCCATTATAGAGAGCAAGACTCTCAAAGGAAGTGATATGGATCCGTGATGTCCCACGATCTCTGAATATTGGAGGCATCACGCAAGTGGGAGAGGGGCATTGTTAGACCCGGGGAGCTAGTGAATATGTTGCCGTATTCTATGTACAAGCAATCGGGCTCAAAGGTAACTGAAACCCACTTCCATCACACTTTCGTCGCCGACAGGTTCATTAAAATACCTCTAAAAGGAACCATTGAGGACATTCTTTATACAAGTGACAGATTTTATCATCCAGTAGATTTTGTTGTACTTGATACGTAAACTAATGTTGCATTAGAACCTAATGGTGGTGCCCATCATATTAGTGGAGACCGTTTATTACTTCAAATGCAATCATCAATTGCTCTGAATGGAGTCATGCAACTTACATTTGGAAATATGACCTTGGAACTCAATATTTTCTATTTGGGTAAAAGGCATATGCACTGGGAGGAGGATGACTTCAAGAAGTCTCAGATTTTAGATATTTATTCCGAAGAACAAAGCAACTAAATAGCAAGTGCAAGAGATATTAACTTCAAAGTTATCCGATTGCCTTGTAGAGCAACACGAATTTCAAGAAATGAGCTTAGTACAAGGGTACTGGAGAAGAAGAATAGAAATTTTGCCTCTATTGACTGGTAATGAACCCAAGGAACCTCAACAAGCCTAGAACTCAAACCCTCCCCACTGATGAAGTATGTGACGAAGTAAACGAAAGAGTGCCTGGGGCCAGGATTTCTTTCACGCTAACCACCGCACAAGAGCATAATCTCCGCACTTTCAAAAAAGAATAAGCAATGGGATGGAAAATTTCCTGATCTAGCAGATAAACTCCGTCCATTCAGACTCATCACATCTATTTAGAAGAGGAGTCTAGCAAGTCAGTTAGGCAACCCAACTGAGGTCGATCCCCATCTACGTGAAGTAGTTCGTGGTGAGGTCTTGAAATTGCTCCAAGTCGGGTATCATTTATCCCATTTCTCTGAGGCAGTTAATATGGCTAGCCTAACTCAAGTGGTGCCTAAGAAATCGTGAGTACCAACTCAGAAAACGAGAAGCAAGGGAAGCACTTGTTTCACCCGACTTTACAAACTCAGCTTGAGTGTATAGATTATAGAAGGCTCAATGAGGTGACACTTAAAGACCACTTTCCATTGTCGCTCATCGACAAATTTCGAAAGAGTTTCTGACACCCTTCTATCGCTTTTTGATGGGTATTCAGTGGTACTTCCAGATAGAAATTGCCCTAAGATCGTGAAAGACTACTTTATTTCTGTCCATTCGCACGTATGCTTATAGAGGATGCCTGGGCTTTGTAACGCCACCACTTTTCGTACATGTATGCCTCAAGATGTTCAGCAGACATGGTAGAGCGTATAATGGAGGTATACATGGATGATATCACAAATGATATGGGGGCGATTTTGGAAGAATGCTTAACCAATTTGAAGCCATTTTGCAGAGGTGCATAGATAAGAATTTGGTGCTTAATCGAGAAATGTCATTTTATGGTAAACCAAGGAATTGTATTTGGGCACATTATTTCTGGGGCCAGGGGAATTAGAAGTTGATAAAGCCAAGATCACATTATTTCCAAATTGCCGCCCCAACAAATGTGAAACAATTAGACAATTCCTTGGTCATGCGTGCTTCTACCGACTCGCTCATTAAAGATTTTTCAAAATCGGGCTAAACCCCTCGTACAAGCTTTCGAGAAGGATGCCAAATTCGCTGGGAGAAAAGATCGCGTAAGAGTTTTGCACCAGCATTTCATTTGACTACGCCCCAATAGTTCGAAAGCACCTAATTGCGCTACTCGCTTGAGGATGTGTGATGCGAGGATCTTGCTATAGGAGCCAGGTGAGATTTCAGCCAAAGAGAAGACGGAAACCTCATGTGGTGTATTATGCAAGCAAACCCCGAACGAAGCACGTGAGGAATTATACCACTACAGAGAAAGAGTTACCGCAAAGTGGGTATATGCCTTAGATAAATTCGGTATACTTGGTCAATGAGATAGTCATTTTTACGCATCATTCTCGCTTTGAAATATCTCTAACCAAACAAAATGCAAAAGCAAGACTCATCCGTTGGGTTCATACTGTGAGTTCAACTTGCAAATTGTAGATGTGTGTGAAATTGTAGCAGATCATTCACAAGGTCAACTATAGCCCATTTACACTCACAAATTCACCTATTAATGATGAATTTCTAAGAATCTCTAATGCAGTTGGAGAAAGCTCCCTGGTATGCCCACATTGCCAATTTCCTCACTACAGGAGAAATCCCAACTGAGTGGAAAGGACAGGATAGGAAATATTTCTTTGCTAAAATCCATTCCTATTATTGGGAAGAGCCTTTCCTATTCAAACATCAGATCAAATCATCGTAGAAATGCGCACTGAGGAGGAAATAGCAAGGAATTTTAAACCATTGCCAAGGAGAGTGATTGTATGTCATTTTCGCCTCCCAAAGACAAGAATGAAGGTACTGGCAACAGTTTCTATTGGCCTTCATTGTTCAAGGAAGCATACCAAATGTGTCGTATGTGACAGATGCCAAAGACTCGGGAAATTGTCTCGCCGTCATATGATGCCATTGAACCCAATTTTGGTGGTCGAACTGTTCGATGTATGGGTATCGATTTATGGGACTCTACCTCATATGGTCATACATACATTTTGGTGGGAGGATTATGTTTCAATGGGCTGAGCGATCCTCGCAAACCAATGACCATAGAGTGGTACTCAAATTTCAAAGCCAATATCTTTTCCTGTGTCTGGGGTGTACCGGAAGCCACATAGCTATGGAGGTTCGTGATTGTGAATAAACCATTTGAAACCTCATGGCTAAATATGGTGTGAAACACAAAGTGGCTACTCCTACCATCCTCAAACAAGTGGGCCAGTGGAACTCAAGTAATGTGAAATTAAGACCATACTGGATGGAAGGTGGTTAATACCAACAGAAAGTCCGTCCATTAAACTTCGATTCAGCATGGACTTATAGAATGTTTTCAAGACAATCCTAGAATGTCCTTATCGCTGGTCTATGGTAGGCATGTCACCTTCCAAGAGAAATTGAGTATTGTGCTACGGTGGGCGCATCAAGAAGCTGCATGGACCTAAGCGAGCTGGAGAGAAGAGATTTCTGACCTTTAATGAATTGGAAGAAATACGAATAATGCCTACTTGAATACCAAGATTGCAAAAGAAAGATCAAAGAAATGGCACTAATTAAATGATAACTAGGAAGAGTTTCATGAGGGAGACCAAGTCCCTCTTATATGACTCCAAACTCCATTTGTTTCGTGGCAAGCTCAAATCTCGATGGACAGTCCATTCATTGTCCAAAGAAGCACACCCAAATGGTTCGGCCGACTTCACGTGATCCAAGTGATGACGTGGTATTTAGTCAATGGACGTAGGTAAACCATGTGATGCAAAGAAGTCATTAAGGAAGAAATTCTCCTGATGGACCCTCCCTGAATTCCATGTTTTGTAAATTTCAGAGTGGTTACTGTTTGGTTCCAAAGAATTATCGTTTCATTTCTTTGTACTTATTTAAACTGGCCGTGGTGTTTAAAAATAGTGATATCGCTAGAGCTTAATGATTGATTTGTTTTTTTGGGCAAGAATGTAAAGAGTAGTTGTAAATAGTATGCCCGTCTTTATCTGGTGTGAAGTACTTTTTGTATTTCCATATTGGGTATTTGTTTTTCTTTTCAATTGAACAATTGAATTGCTACAATCGACAAATTGAATTGCTTTATGTTGTGAAATTCGAAGTAATCACAAGTTTGTCACTTTCTTATGTTAGAACAAATTCCATGCTTGAAACATTTTAGCCACTTGCGCCCAAAGATGCTCAACTTGAAATTTCTCCTTATGCTAATCACACCGCACCTGCAGTATTTCAATAGGCTGTGAATTTGTTTTCCTCCTTTCGCTTTGCAAAGCCGGCCTTAGATATGTTGGCAACCTAAGATAGTTTTGAGTTACCCACATTTGAAGACCAATGTTGTCTTCCAAAAAGAAAAAAAAAGAAAAAGAAAGAAAGAAGAAAAAGAAAAATAAAGTCGTGGAAGTTTGCCTCAAAACCCGAGCACCTGGCCCGAGGGTGTATGGCGAAAGCCTTGAAACCCGATGCCCTAAGCCTTAAGTGGTCAGAGTCACGACGGTGTTCGATACACGGTGGACAGTAGAAATCTAACGAATCAGAGGTGCTTGATTTTCTCGTCATACGGAGTCCGGCGGTTCTGCAGTTTGTGGTCAAGGATCATTTTGGCCTTCGATGCCCTAAACCTTAATTGGTTAAGAGTCATCGGTGGACCCGCTACATCTGGACTTTGTAAGCTTCCAATTTAGGCATTGCACCCTTACATTGTAGTTGAATAAAAAAAGAAGAGTGCACTAGCCTCTATCTAGGTTGTTCAACAACTTAAGGCCATGTCAAGTAGTTGGGGGGAGAGACAATTCTACGCTTTATTGACTTAACTCAAGTTATATAAAGAACCATTAGATTCTAGGTGGAAATTCAAGCGAGAATCATGGAACCAAGATTGGACCTAAAATTGTTCTTGTATGGTTTCAAACTAAAATTGTTCATACTGCCAAACTTCTGTGTCCATTTTTCAATTTAAAGTACTGTTTATATGTTTATATACACCTTTTTGAATCATAAACTTGAAAATCACTACATGCATCTCCTTTTTGTTTTGCACGCTAAGGGACTAGCAACGTTTATTGGGGGTGTGATTAGCACCCAAAGTGCTATTTTAACCCTATTTTAGATAGGTTTTGAGTGCTTTTTGTGCACTAATCAGCGTCATTAATGCCAATTGAAGTGTTCAAGTCTTCTTTAGTATCACTTATGCCGCTTAGGAGGTTATTTTGGTCAAGCTTGTGTTTTCACACTGGGAGTTCAATATCGAGATGTATGACGAATCATGAAGCTCAACTCAAGTGTCATCCATCAATCAGCCCTAGAATCAATGATAAACTGAAGGCAAAGTGAAGAAAAATTGATGCAGTTGAAGACAGGATGAAATGCAAAGTGAGATCAACAAAGCTCCGGAATTCGCTAGAGTTGCGAAAATTTTCGCTAGGATTATAAATTTTGTAACCTTAGCTAAAATTTCAAGTAACCTTAGCGAAATCGCACAATTTTCGCTTACCAATCCAGCTGGCTAGTAATCGCTCCTAGCTTAAATTTTTGTATTTGGCTTACTCACTAAAAATTTAACTAAGCTAGCTAAATTCTCATACTAGCGAAATTACCAGGCTTTAGCGAAATTTCCTGTTTTCGCTATGCCTGGTGATTTCGCTACCTAGCGAAATTCTTCAGCCTAGCGAAATTCACTGCCTCGTCATGCTTTTGTATTTAATGCTAACCGACTTCAAATTTGGTGTATTACTCTCTTGTCCTTTAACTTAGCCAAATTTGTAGGTTTTTTGGTATTTCATGTATTGAGATAGGTACTATATAAACCCCTCTCTTTTGTAATAAATATGGAGAATTTGGGCGAGAGAAGGATTGGTAAGTTTTTGTCTCGTATTTTTTAATTAGGTTTTGCTTTTCTCTCCTCTTTCTTTCATTGCCGCAACACCCTCTGAGGATGACAACTCACAGATGTTTGGCTAAGCCTTTCTTTGAAGAGGAAGGAAGCTAGCTTGGCAAGGGGGCAGGCGGCTGTTGTCCTCTTGTATTAAAAGCCATGATACCGTGTTTATGACCCCATCTTTCAATTAGGTTGAATAGCATTGAATGTTGATTTGGCTAATATCTATAAAGTAGATACAAGGCATACTTAATGCTAGATGCACCGTGGTTCTTTAGATGGTCTTACGAGCTCAAATGATATTTAAAATGTTGGTTTCAATAGTAAAGGGCATATGCATGCTACCCGTGGTCGACTCAAATAGAGTTGATTTCAAGGGACTCAAATAGGAGTCGATTTCAAGGGTGAGGTTCATAGTTAAACATAGATCCTGGCTATGCCTCGACTATAGGTCGTATGTCATAACGCGAGGATAAAACCCGAGGACACTCGCTTTCTGCCCTAATCCACTGTTAGTGACCTAAATCTTCAAAGTTAACTTTTCACACTTCATTTTCAGTTTTTTACAATTTCTCAGTTTTCAACCTACTTCCACTGTTTCTAAAGCAAATCCAAAGAGTCCAAATAGAAAGCCTTACCTTCGTGCACTTATGCAAATCATTTTTAGGATGAAAACTCCATCCCCGCGGGTTCCTCAATTCCTTGACCTACTTATACTGGCAGTGAGGCTGATCACGGCAAAGAGGTAGGAACTTAGGTGTATATAAATTTTGTCGATTTTAGTCACCCTACCGTACATCGAATCACTAGGGCCTCGAATGAACACAATAATACGAAGTATCTCAACACCAATTTTATTAATGCAACCAATTACATTATAAACCATGGAAACCAAAACCTAGAGAATACATTTGAGACCTATACATACATGAGGTATTCAAACATTTTAGTCTTAAGTGCTTTTGTAAAAGGATCCCTAGGTTATCCTCGATGCAATCTTTTCTAATGCTATAATATCTCCTCTCTACACAATCTCAGACTAGGTGATACTTCTTCAATATTTCGCCTTCTTATGATTCTTTGGTTCTTTTGCTTGAGCAACAACCCCACTATTATCATAGTATAGTATCATAGGATCAACAGCCTTAGTTATGACTCCTAATTCCATAAGGAATTTCCTAAGCCATAGCGCTTCCTACCGCTTCTAAAGTTGCCATGATATTCGCCTTCCATAGTCAACTCAATAATACACATCGCTGATACTCTTCCTGAATTCAACAATTGCTCCACCCAATGTAAAAACATCCATAGGTGGATTTCTCACCCAAGACCGATCGAAAGTCGAATCAGTATATCCTATGGGGCCAACTCATCGCCACATGATAAACTAGCATAGAATCCTCGCTCTCCTTAGGTAATTTCAGCATATATATTTCACAAATAGATCCAATGTTCGCTACCTGGATTAGACTTATACCTACTCACTATTCCAACTGAATAGCATATATCTG
Source organism: Tetrastigma voinierianum (assembly GCA_016808115.1). Classification (NCBI taxonomy): domain Eukaryota; kingdom Viridiplantae; phylum Streptophyta; class Magnoliopsida; order Vitales; family Vitaceae; genus Tetrastigma; species Tetrastigma voinierianum. The sequence continues at coordinate 53,299 of JAEQBH010005913.1, read as the reverse complement.
GTCTAGTACATAACATCGCATACATAAGACTAACAACTGCTGAAGCATATGGTAATGTCTTCATGCATTCTTTCTCTTCAGCTATCAAAGAATATTGGTCTTGAGAAAGATTGATTCCATATCTAAAAGGTGTAAATCCTTTCTTGGAATCTTGCATGTTGTACTTAGACAATATACTATCAATGTAATTTTCTTGAGAAAGTGCAATAATCTTATTCTTTATGTCTCATATTATCTTAATACCTAGAACATATCAGGTCTCCTCCCAAATCCTTCATTCGGAATCGAGTGTTAACTAGATCTTTACCTTTGGACAACATCTCAAAGTCGCTTTCCAATCAACAAATGTCATCCACATATAAAATTATTAGGGAAAACCACTATATCATCCTGCATATTTCTATATAGACAAGGTTCCTCTTATTTTGATCAAAACCAAAAGATTTCGTTTGACCAAACGTTTGTTCCATGATCTCGATGTTTGCTTAAGTCTATAAATGGACTTATGCAACTTGCATACCATGTGTTCTTGACCTTCGGTTATGAAACAATCTGGTTGCATCATATAGATGTTCTCTTCAAGATAGCCATTAAGGAAGACTATCTTGACATCCATTTGTCATATTTCATAATCATAATATGCTGCAATTGATAGAAGTATTCTGATAGATTTGATCATGGCCACTAGTGAAAAAGTTTCCTCATAATCAAAACGTGATTTTTTTATTATAACCTTTTGCCACCAGTCTGGCTTTTATGTCTCAACATTTCCATCTACTCCTTTCTTTCTCAGACAATCTACTTACAACCAACTCCGCTTTAACCCCTGTGTGGGTAACCACAAGAGTCTCACAGCCACATTATTAGAATACATAGATTCTAATTCTGATTTCATAGCCTCTTTCCAAAAACCAAAATCCTTATCATTAATTACTTCGTAGTAACTTATGGGATCATCTTCATGTGACTATGGGATTGTCAAAGATGATTCTCCCATCAATGTGAGCTTAACTAGTGGTCTAATGACCCTCCCACTATGACGAGGCATATTCGTGCACGCTGTCGTATTAAGTGGGTTGTGGATCACCAGAACAATATTATTTCGATGCTGGAATTCAGTTTTTCCGTCCATTCATTCATATCCAATTATGAGATCTATGATGTATTCTTCTTCCATGAACTTAGCATTTGTACTCACAAAATACCTTCATGTCGATTTATTATAAATTGTAACCCACTTGTACCATTTGGATATCCGACACGGCAACCTGATTACAGGAAACGTCAAACTTGTCGGATAGTACAACTAACACATAAAGCGAGACAACCCCATATGCGAATATGACTTAAAATAAGTTTCGACACATCCACATTTCCATATAGGTGTCTTTGTAGTGCGAGCTTGGATGACACCATATTGAATGTAAGATGTTGTCTCTAGGGCATATCCCAAGGATAAAGGTAATGTGGAAAGACTTATCAGTGTATACTATGTAATAAGAGTTCGATTTCTTCTTTCCGCCACTCCATTTTGTTATGGAGTTCCTAGAGCACTAAATTGAGATAAAATCTCATGCTCCTTAAGGAAAGAAACAAATTCAATAGACATGTACTCACCACCTTGATCAAAACGAAGTGAATTAATGTGTCCCCTAATTGTTTTTCTTACTCAACCTTAAATTCCTTGAATTTATCCAAGGCCTCGGATTTCTTCTTCATTAGGTACACATATTCATATCTTAAGTAGTCGTTAGTAAAAGTGATGAAATACTCATAGCCACCTCTTGCATGGACACTAAACAACCCATATACATCTGAGTGTATCAAATCTAGGCATCCCTGAGCTCTAACTCCTTTGGCAGTAAATGATCTCTTAGTCATTTTACCTTGAATACAATTTTGACATAGTGACAGTTGCTCCAGGGTTAAAGGGGCTAATGGTCCACAACTCACTAATCTTTGTATTCTTTTTAAATTTATGTGACCAAGCCTTAAGTGCCATAACTGAGTTTGGTTGATACTAGGCTCTTTTCTTTTCAATGATTTTTCCACATTATCAACTTGAATAACAACACAATCAAAATGATATAGATTATCCACCAATGTGCCACATGTAACAACTTCATTTTCTTTCATAATAGAAACATAAGTTTTATTAAAAGAAAATGAATAACTGTCATTACATAATTTAGAAATTGAAATTAAATTCTTTCTAGAGTTTGGCACAAATAAAAAATCATGCAAAACTAAGACTAGATTATTTGAAAAACTAAGACTAAGATCCCCTATAGCTATGATTGAGATGGAAGTTGAGAAAGCCATCTTTAACTACATCTCTCCTTCATTGAGACTTCTTGAAGGATCCCGACCCGGATTAACCTCATGAACCCGAGGGAACCTCTCGGCACTCCAACGGATATAGAAACTTTTCCTCAAAACAATCAATTAAAATCCATGGAAGCGAACCCTTTACAATCATAACATATCTTTAGAAAATAATGCGAGCGAAGTGGTAATTTTTTTCTTTTCTTTCTTTCTTTGAGCCCTTAGATTTTCGGAAGAAAATCGTAGGAAGTTTCACTACGTTTTCGGACTTTCAGAATTTACAAAACACGAAAACATTTAAAAACACTTCTAATCTTTCAATTCTCAACTTCCATTTAGGACTGCTCGTCCGCGACCAATTAAGCACCGCAATATGTACATATATACATTTATTTACTTGATCGTAGAAAACATTAGCTTGCTTTGATTCCGTGCGCGAGTTTTATAAAAGGATTGGGCTTAAAAAATGGGACTTAAGCGGCCGCCTCACGTACCTCGTCACGAGGATCAAAGCCCACATAGTTCCTTTTCAAAATATATACATATATACATTTATACATGACAAAATATTCAACATACACAATATGCAAAATATATATACAATGCAGTCACATGCGTCGTCTCCTCGATGGCTTGACTCAGCTGCTTGTGACGGATGCTTTCTGCCGGCGCACTGTCTCGAGTCAAAAAATGTTTTTGAAACATACGGAAAAAGTGAGCTAAAGGAGCTCGGTGAGTATATTTTCATTTAAACGGCATTTAGGTATATATCAAGTAATAAATACTTATACAATTAAAAACCAATTTATGCTTTAAACTTTTTTTCTAATGGAACCCAGGGGGTAAACACACCGAATAGTTTCGGGTGCGACGGTGAGGGGCCAGTCTCAATCCGGTCATAACCCTTCTGTGCGGGAGAAACTCACGTCTTGCATAGGGTTCAGTCATGTAGCCCTTGCTCCCGCGTGTAAGGATATTAATTTAAAAATCTATTTCCTCCCTGCATTTAGTAACCTAATTGTGTTTCCCTCTAAATCCTTTGCAGCTTAGGTACGCTTGGGCGATATCGATCCTCAACAAGTCATCATAGGGTTAGGGTAACCATCCAGGTAAAAACATTTATCAAAATACATTTATAAAATCCATTTAAATCCTTTATTTTCTCATTAAAACACATAGATACTCAATTATACATATGCATCCTTTACACATTTTAAACCCATAATCTTCCAACATATGCATTACATATATAATTTAATATAAATATATATATTTAGGCGAGATAAAAACGTTTAATTATCTTGCAACTTATATAAACATTTCGAATTCACTTTTAGTTAATATTAATAATTCGACTTAAAACTCAGAGTTTCAAAATATCATTTTTTTTTAAGCTCGCGTTCACCCTCGATAAAACGTATAAATTCGAATTCCGTTTCGAATCCGATAGCCATTTTCACATTTTTCAAGAAAAACGCATTAGTAGTGCAATAAGCTTGTTAACCCACCATACACATTCATTTCATAACCACATCGCATTCGCTAATCCCATTGAACCACACGTCGCAATACACTAATTAAGGAAATGACCAAAATACCCTTTACTTTACAAAATGACCTTCATGTCCTCAATTCAAATCCTTTTCTTTTCTAACCAATTCCAATGCATTTCTAGAGTTAATATTCACCCTAAAACACATGGAAATTACTAAACTACCCTTGACCCCTCTCATTTCCATTTTGGCCGAATTATGCACAAACCATATTCAATTTTTGTTCTTCCATTTTCTTCATTCTAATCACTCCAATCTAATGCCTTATAACTAAATTTCACTAATCCCTAACCAATTTCAACATGTCATACAAAATGCACTATCAAACCCTAACCATCACTCACTTTATTTTTCAAACCCTAACCTAATCCATTTCTTTCTCATTTTATATCAAAATCATCATGATTCACCCTTAAATACCACAAATCTAACATCCATACAAGAAAAATCAAGACATTAGTCATGAAAAACATCAAAAACCAACTTTCCCACCAATAGAAACTTACTTGTTTCTTGATTTTCTTTGGCTTTTCTCTCTTGATATCACTTGGAGATCACTTGGAAAGCTTGAATGAGAGAAAAAATCACATCTCATACGCTGGCGCACCGTTTTCTTCTTCCTTCTCTTTTCTTTCCTTTCTTTTCTCTCTTTTCTTCTCTCTTTTCTCTCATGGCCGAGCTCTCCTCTTTTTGAGCAAATTTAATCTCTTAAATTTAGATTTTACGGCTCGCACTTGCAAGAAATTGCCTTGAACGAAAAGAAGGCTCATTGGTTAATCTGAAAGTGAATTACCCATGTCACTGTCATTGGTCCATTCTTATAGTGCAAAATCCACTAATCTATTAAATCATAACTTAGCGGTAAGAAATGTTTTGATTGGCTCTCTAAGAAAATATCTCACTTATATCATATTTTCTTTCAGTTTAAGCCTTATACTTGCTTTTATACAGATTAAGCATTAAAATATTCTGTAGTCGATCTAAACTCAAATTGACCATGAAATATTCAGTAATCCATCTGATGGATTCAAGGGCTACGAAATCACCGAGCTCGGATTTAAAATCATTAAAATCGAATCCCGGGACAATAGCGTGGTATTAGGCGGAATTACGTTCGGATCGCTGAAAACTATCAAAACGGACTCCGTTCCTCGGATTCAGTTGGTTAGACTCTATGATTAATTGGGACATTTTCGTATTTTCGGCCAATTTCCGAAAAAATTTCGGCGAGCTCTGAATTTCGGTGGAAATCACTATTCACTTAAATCTCAGTTCTCTTCTAAATATCGGTTCAAAGTCACTGGGAACTGAAATTTCCTTAAAAATTCCTCACACCAAACCCTCCATAAGGATATAATAGAAAATTTACTATTCATTAGGGCATCCGGTGAAAATTTTCGAAAAATTTCACTTTATGCCCAAATGACGTCAGGAGCGTTCTAAATTCTAATCTACCCTCGCCCATCATTTGGGCCTTACAATCGAGTTCGAAACCTTCTGCATTATAACATTCAATAAGGTTGGGGTTTTACACTTCTTGTCACCTTGAACCCTTGTAAAGAGTTACAAATATGGTCAGTGGCTCCTGAATATATCCATCAAGAATTGGCATAATCAGCCACAAAACAAGACTCAATGATTGTAGTAGAAGTTACTTGATTATTACATAACTTATGTGATCCTTCTTCCAATGTCCCTTTTTGTCCGCACTTGAAGCACTTTCCTTTTGGTTTCCTATTAGGATCAAAAGGTCTAGCTTTCTTACCAATCTTAGGTTTAGCATGAACACCTGACTGATTTGCTTTATTCATTTTCTTCCATTTGGGAGGCTTATAGGATCCACCTGACACAAAATTAACATTTTGCTGGCCCTTTACAATTGTCTCAGCTATCTGAAGTTGTTGCATCAGTTCAGTCAAAGACCATTCTAATTTATTCATAGAATAATTCAACTTGAAATGATTGAAGGAATGAGGCAATGTCTCAAGGACCATGTTATTTTGTGTTTCCTAGTCAATATCAGCACCTAGGTCTCCCAATTCATTAAAGAGTTTGATCATTTTTATCATATGATTTCTCACTGGAGTACCTTCAGACATTCTAGTGTTCATTATCTACTTCATTACCATTTTCTTAGCTGATCTACTGCGAGACTCGAACATCTCTAAAGACTTCAAGAGCATTGCATAGGAATTTTCATAATTGATGCTAACTTCGCAGCACTTCATTGAGAGAAGCTAAGATATACATTCTTTCTTTCTCATCATCCTTCCTCCATGCCTCATAGTCAGCTCTCTCTTTAGGTGTTGAGCTCTCTGTGGGTGCTACATGAAGTGACTCTAAGGTCACCCAAATTATACCCTCACAAGTTAAGACAATGTTTAAATTCCTCTTCTAACTCACATAATTGGTTCCATCTAACCTGTTGTTCGAAAAGAGTGATGTTAATGGTTGAAAGCCGAGACATTTATGCAATCAAATTGGTGTTGATACGCTATGTGTTAAATTCTTAGCATAAGACATGTATAATTATATATACAATTTGATAGCATATAATATATATCAAATTACACACATCGATTATAGGATAAATTAACTTTCATGAGAAATTGCTATCCTACTTTAAATGAGCTAGCAGCTTACCGAAGTTAATAAGATATATAATGTGTCAATCTCAAAAGTCACTTATCTTGACTAGGTGATTGGCTTACCCTATAAACTTTAGCCTCTTGAGAAAATAAATAGGGACTATTTTAGATAGTTTATTATTTTCTTCAAATTAAGTGTATGCACCACTGATCTTAGTTTCAATATTTCTTATGTAAAGAGCCTTAACTTTAGGTTGATTGCTCCCACTAAAATATTTATTAACTAACCATAAGGGAGTCTCTTAATTAGGATCACCGGCGTTTGTCAGACTTTAGGCTGATCCAAGCGTGAATCTGAAACAATGGCACGAGTGGAAGGCCGTAGGCTTGCTAAACCTTCTCCCACTCAATTATTTTAAAAACTTGAGTGTTTTGAAGATTATGTCATTGTCTGCTTATTCTTAAATTCAACCAAATTTGATCTCTAAATTTCTCTAATTTAGCAAATTTCTATAGTCAAACTAATTCTAGAATAAACACTACAAACATACCACTTATAAATTTCTTGAATATGTAAGTTGTTTACTTTAATTTAATAATTTAAATATCTTAAAAACAACAACGAGTCTTAATTAAATCCATCATTTTTATAAATAAATTAAAATTATATCTATTTAATAATTATCCATTAAAGATAAATTCTTGTTAAATATAATCTAATTCCTAGTAATATAAATTAAATTATATATCTACTTAACATTTATCCTTTAGAGATAAGTCTTACACTAAAATATAATTTATTTTTAATAATCCTGTTAAAATATCATTTAATTCCTCCTCATCACAAAATTAATGAAATTAATTTATCTAAGATTTTTGTCACAAAAAAAAAACTCAAGAAAACAAGGATAATCCAAAATAAATAAAATTCATTTATCTAAGATATTCAAAATTCTGGGTTATCATATTTTCAAAAAAAAAACTTTCAAACCTAACAAGTTAGGTTTTAAAAATTTCAACAGTGTCACATTTTTTTTTTCATATCACTTCTACTGTTATGCAAACACAGAACAAATAATAACCAGCTATCAAATAAAAAAAAATGATTTTTCATTTTTATTAACTTATGAAATCTCAAGATTTCAAATCTATAATCTAGGATTCCGAGAGAAGATCTCAACAGTAAATCAAATAAAAATGATTTTCATTTTTATTAATTTATGAAATCTCGAATCTGAATCTGGAATCTACAGGAAACTCCCGCTCACGATACGAGATGTTAGAATCAGGGACGTAATATGTCCCCATGATTTCATATGCAACGAAGCAAAAAATAAAATTCTTCTTAGGAATGGGCGTCGAGTGAATACGGCGACAACGATTTGCGGGTCTTATTTGCGAGTGTAGGCTTCAGAACAATCCAAAGGGCTTTTGCTTTTAGATGCGAGATAAGAAATTCTCTTCCTCTAAAAATAGTTTTTTTATCCTACTTTAAATATAAGTTATATTTATAATAGGGTTTAGTGGGCCATTGAATCAACTTACATACTTAGGCCTATAATTAACCCATATAAGTTCAATGGTCCAACTTAATTCAAACTCCAGTTTGCTTATATGGGCTTAATTCTAATACATTTCCCTCTAGAAAATGCTGACAAAAAGGAAAATCTCTATTGCTTGCAACTAATTAAATTATAGCTTTAAGTGTAAAGAAGATGATCTTTGACACAAGACTCAAATGGTACAGGAGATGGGTATGTTGACATGAAGTTGGTAATAGAGACACTTGCGGAGAGATTATAGGGATTTCATTTGCTTGTATTCCTTTTTCACTTAATATTTGTCATACTAGCCTAGAATTGTGTAGATTCAATTTTTTATTTCTTAGAATATATCTTTGTATTTGTGTTAATACATGTATTTCAGTTTTCATATATGAAAAAGATAATCTTCCATCATGGTATCAGAGTAGACTATCCAGGGATCCTTCCCATTATTATCTTGATTGGAAGAAGGTTAGTAGTGGTCTGAAATCATGGTTGAACCGGCTGACTTGGTGCTGCAAGCGAAAATTCCACTGCCGCTGTTTTAGAAGACTTAACAACCAGGATACAACAAGCTCTTGCTCAGAACCAGATCCAAACGCAGAAAACAACTCATGATCCTTCCACCATCCAAATTGGCATAAAATTAAATGGGACAAATTATGCTTTATGGTCTCAAGTGATGGAGATGTACATCTCTGGCAAGGATAAACTAGGATATATTACAGAACCGAAACCGATGGACCCAACTTTCAGAAAGTGGAGAACTGAAAACGCCATTGTTAAAGGGTGGCTGATCAACTCCACTGACTCATCTCTAATTAGCAATTTCATCCGCTATCCAACAACTAAACTGGTATGAGATTCAATTGCTACAACTTTTTTTGATGGGTCTAACACTCCTCAGTTATACGAATTGAATAAGCGTGTAGCCAGAATGAGACAAGCTGGAGGATCCATTGAATCATACTACAATGGTCTTCAAGGCCTATGGAAAGAGATAAATTTCCAAAGACGGAATCCAATGAAGTGCGCTGATGATATACGAAGGTATAATTCCAACATTCAGAAAGATAGAGTTTACACCTTCCTAGATGGACTGGATGATCATTTGGACAAGATTCGTGGTGATTTACTTCAAATACAACAATTTCCTACAGTTGAGCAAGCCTATGCTCAGGTTCGAAGAGAGGTTGTTCGGTAAGCGGTCATGTTAACTGAAACAGAAAATACTCCAATTGCTATGATTTCAAAAGGGTTCAAGGCACACTCACCCACTTTACAAATATCCAATATTAGGCCTTCATCTACTGGTAGTGGAAAGTCATATGCATAATTTCAAAGGGAAGGGACAAATTGAAGGGGGAGGATGCACTCATTGTGGGAATATGAAACATACCCGAGAAACGTGTTTCAAGCTACATGGGTATCCAGAGTGGTGGCATGAACTCAAAACGAAAAAGAAATGTGAGGCAAGCGAGAACACTAGTCAAGCGGCATTTGTGAGCACTGAGCCTCATCTATCCCTTATACTACAAGGGGACTCTCTTGCTGAAAATAAACCCAATACTTCAAATGATCTAACTAACAGTAGTTCTCGTGATTGGATTATTGATTTAGGAGCAACCGACCATATGACCTTTGATCCAAAAGATTTTGTTGAATCTACACAATCGAAACGAACATACATTGCCAATGCAAATGGTGTGAAATATCCAGTTACAGGGGCTGGAAAAGTGGCTCTCTCCTCTGTTTTTTCATTAAACAACACTCTATTAGTCCCAACACTTTCCAATAAATTACTTTCTATTGGTCAAGCTACGGAAGGGCTAAATTGTTGTGCACTAATGTATCCAAGTTTTTGTTTATTTCAAGATATTCTCACCAAGGAGATTATTGGTCGTGGTACTAAAAGGGAGGGGTTGTACCACATGGATAATTTCAACTTTGCTAGAGCGAATACTATAATTCAGACCAGTGACAAAGAACGACAGGTTTGGTTGTGGCATCGTCGACTAGGGCATCCATCTTTCCGTCACTTAAAGCATTTATTTCCAAGTTTGTTTTCCAATTTACATGATTCAAATTTCAGATGTGAGACTTGCATTCAAGCTAAAAGTCATCGTGTCCCTTAACTAATGAGTTTTAAAAAATGTGAGACACCATTTACACTCATTCATTCCAGTGTTTGGGGACCTGCTCCCATTTCAGTTTCTTTTAGTGTTAAATGGTTTGTGATTTTTGTTGATGATTATACACGTATGATTTGGCTTTATTTGATGAAAAATAAGCATGAGGTGTTGGAATATTTCGATGTTTTCATAATATGATAAAGACACAGTTTTGTGCTTGACTTCAGATTTTCCGATCAGACAACGGTGGGGAGTTTGACAACCATGAGTTTCGAGAATATTTTTAGGGTCATGGTATTTATCATGAGACAACTGGTGCTCAAACACCATAACAAAATGGTGTTGCAGAGCGTAAGAATAAACATATCCTAGAAACAACTCGAGCACTTTTAACTGGAGCACAAGCACCTCAGCGATACTGGACAGATGCAGTTGCCACTGCTATTTATTTACTGAATCGAATGTCGTCGGGTTTTGAACTTCAAAACTCTACTCCAATCACTTGCCCATCATGTATCATTGCCATCTGTTTTAATGCTTCCACCGCAAATATTTGGCTCTGTTTCTTATGCTCATCTTCGCAAAACCAACGAACAAAACTTGATCCTTGTGTTGTACGGTATTTTGTAGGCTATGAAACTCACAAGATGGGTTAGCATTGCAATGATCCAATGACCAGGCGTCTTTACATAGCCATGGATGTTACATTTCTTGAATCTGAATTTTTTTTTTCAAATAGAGATTCACATTCTTCTCTTCAAGGGGAGCTATCAAGTGAAGAGCAGAATTGGGAATGGGAAAATTGGCCAGGTTTTGAAGACACAAACTTGGGAAAAAACAAAAATGGCAGCATAATTGAATCTGAAGGAACATAGTCACCTACTATTTTATTGCCTCATGTAGTTGATAAAACTCAAGGTGATCTAGTTGAAACTCAACAAGAAACTGAAGCTGTAATGGAAATGAGGACAGAAAGGGATAATGCTGAGATTGATATTGAGCAGCCCACTCCTCAAACTTTAGTACCAAACAACCCTTCTCTTGAAAATATTCCTGAGGTACAATCTCTAAACTCTTCTCCCATAAGTGTTATAGATGACTCTATTGGCTATAAGTTACCTTTCAGCTATAATCGTGGGAAGCCACTAAATCGGTACTCACTAGACAAGGAGAAAAAATGGCAAAATATCCCATTGCCAACCATATGCCGACTCAGAAATTGTCACAACCTCTTAAAATATTTGTGCTAGAGCTATCTGCGAACCATATCCCAAATACAATACAGGAAGCCTTGAATGATGTTAAGTGGACCCATGCAGTAGTGGAGGAGATGACAGCTTTGCAAAGGAATGATACGTGGATCCTTGTACCACTACCAAACGGGAAGAAAACATTGGGATGTAAGTGGGTATTCTCTATCAAGCACAAGACAGATGGCTCGGTAGAGATACAAAGCAAAACTTGTAGCTAGAGGATATACCCAAATCTATGGTATAAATTATCAAGAGACATTTTCACCAGTTGCGAAGCTAAATATTTTAAGAGTTCTCTTATCTATTGTTGCAAACTTAGACTGGCTTCTACATCAATTTGATATAAAAAAATGCATTTCTACATGAAGATCTTGCGGAAGAGGTTTATATGGATATTCCACCTGGCTTTACTACCTTATCAAAAAAACTAAGGTCGTATGCAAGCTGCATAAAGCATTTTATGGGTTGAAGCGATTACCAAGAGCATGGTTTGGACGATTTAGCTTGGCTATGAAGAGACAAGTGATGAGTATACTTTATACTCATTTTATCCCTATGTTTTACTCATATTTTTAGTAGTTTTATCATATAAATAAGTGATCTAATGCTCTAAATGTTCAATTTGTGATTAGGTCAACCATGAGTAATATGGAGCAAAAACAAAGTCAGCCAGCGTGAAATTCATAGCGTACGTATTCTTATGATTTGATACTTTTGCTTCTAAGATGATCTCAAATGGCTACAATATTTATATGGATGGATAGGATACTTCCTAGGCTTTCCAAAGATACCTTATTCACTCCATTTGGACTTCAAATGATCAAGTTATGACTCATGGTAGTTGAAGGAAGAAGAAGAGAGGAATTTGAAAAGTGACAAGAAGTTAGACATTTTTGTACATTAAGTCTTTATAATAATTTACAAGTGTTTTTTTAATGGACATATCTAGTTTCTACTTCAAGATCTTTCAAACGGTACAAAACTAGCGACCAGATTCGGATGTGAGATTATGCGCTACAATTTGGGCAGAAACAAAGGGACTAGCCTTAGGTTCGCGCGACATGCGCTTGCCGCAACAAGAGCCTACGTCTGGCAGCTGAATCTTTAGATTATAGCTCTTGCACGACGTCGTGACGTTTAGGGTTGATTTTGGGTCGATTTTTAGCCCATTTTGAGCCCATAATTGGGGGTTTTAAAAGCTCTAACCCTAGAAACAACGAAGGAGGGGGGATTCGGAGGAGGTCTTTGGGAGGCAAACTAAACACAAGGGGAAGACGGATTTTGGGCGTTTTTGAGATAGCTCACAGGTGGAAACACCTAGGGCTTGTTCTTGGAAGATTTCCGAGGGTTCGTTTCTTAGAAGAGGAGGAAGAACACTTGAGGAAGAAGAAGACAATAGAGGAGAAGAAGGGAGCTTCGATGCCAAATTTGTTTTCTCTATTTCCTTTTTTGGTTTTCTTTCTTTTGATGGTTGTATTTACTTTTCCCCTTATGTTTTAGTTAGTTTTCTTAGGGTTTTGATGTATCCAAAGACATGTTTGTATGAATCTCTCCTAATTTATATTGATTGATGTTTTATTTATGGCCCCATGTTTAGTATTTCATTTGGATCTTAATGCTTGTGGGTATTTGGCGATATTTGCATGATTTGTGGTTTGATTCAAATGCGAGAAGTGAGAGTTAAAATTAGACCATGGATGATTTACCATCCTAATTATCATGAGATAGAGATATAAGTGAGATTAAGTGTGGTATTCAGATTTATAGGGTTTAATGCATCCTTAGTTATGATGGTTTGAGCGAGAATCACGGTATAACCTTTTAAGGGTAGTGTGCGGATGCTCGAGAGAGATTCGAATATCGTGGTAGATCCACCATCTTCGCTGATGAAATTGATCATCGATTAGTGGGTTAAGCGGGTTAAGTACATCATTGTTTAAGTGAAATCTATGCCTAAGGCTTTTAGTCTTATAGAATTATTCTTGCATGCCCTGGGTGTATCTTCGAGTTTTTTTCTATAGATTTTCCACCATCGAATAGAGCATAGGCTAGATTAGAGTCGGTACTTAGTAACCCGATTCTCAGGTAGAACGATACTCCCACTTATCATTATATTACTTGAGACATAGCATTACTTGCACACATAGGCGTACACATTTTACATAGCACAAATCAGCCTATCAACAAGGTTTCAAACAAAGCAATTCAGATCACACCTTCTTCTTGGAAACATCGGCAAAGAATGGTAATATTCTATAATTTATATGGTAATGCTGATAATTACATGGAATGACAAGGAGAAATTCTTTGGCTTGCAGAGCACTTTACTCTTGAATTTGAAATGAAGAACCTTGATGGATTAAAATACTTTCTAGTATCGAAGCAACACGATCAAGTCAATGCATATTTCTATCACAAAGAAAATATGTACTTGACTTGCTTGTTAAAATAGGAATGCTTGATTATAAACTGTAGCTTATACTTATAGCTGAATCATATATTGAGAGTTCTCGATCAAATCCTACTAAACGAAGGTATCAACGACTTGTAGGGAAGCTTATCTATTGTCCCACACACGACCAGATATTGCCTATGATGTTAGTCTGGTAAGCCAATTTATGCATAATCCTAACAAAGATCATATGAATGTAGTGATTTGAATTTTGAGATACTTAAAGTCCTCACCTGGAAAGGGGCTCATGTTCAAGAAGCATAATCATTTAAACATTGGTGGTTATACCGATGCTGACCGAGCAGGAAGTAACACTGATAAAAAATCTACCTCAGGATATTTCACTTTCATGGGAGGAAATTTGTGCGTGAGTAAGAAACAAAATGTGGCGCATTATACGTGCGAAGTTAAGTTCAGAGATAAGGTTAAAGGACTTTGTAAACTTCTTTGGCTAAAAAGGTTCTTAGAGGAAATTGGTTATTCATCTAACTTTGCAATGAACCTATATTGTGACAATAAATCAGTTATTGAGATTGCTCATAATTCAGTTCAACATGATCGAACAAAACATGTTGAAGTGGATCGACACTTTATCAAGGAGAAACTTGAAACCAAGATAGTTCAATTTCCTTTTGTAAAGTCAAAAGATCAATTAGCAGATATACTTACAAAAGCTGTCTCAAGCAAAGTTTTTTTCAACTCACTAGACAAGTTGGGCATAAGAAACATCTACGCACCAATGTAAGGGGGAGTGTTGACGTGAAGTTGGTAATATAGACAATTGCGGAGAGATTATAGGGATTTCCTTTGCTTGTATTCCTTTTTTACTTAATATTTGTATACTAGCCTAGAATAGTGTAGATTCGATTTTTTCTTTCTTAGAATATATCTTTGTATTTGTGTATAAAGATAGACGTGTATTTCAGTTTTCATATATGAAAAAGATAATCTTCCATCAGGTTGTACTCAAGGTCGATTGAGATCGAGTCCCTGTAAGAATAGAATACAATTAATGATGTAATTGTCAAACGACTAACTCTCTTACAAGCTCAAGTTTATAGGATTCGGGTTTAATATGAATATTATATCTTAATTAACACACTCCTTATACCTACACACGAAGAATCAAACATACCAAATGCAGTCTTTTGTGAACTTTCAAATTAACAAATAAGGATTCAAATTGTAGGGATATCTTAAACCCTGAATGTCGTGTTACACCTAGCTTTGACATCATATTAAACAACCAACTTTCCTAAAAACTCACCGACAACTTCTCTCTAGAAATCCTAGTCGCCCCTCCTTTTGTTCTCTCTTTCTAGCTCTTATTCCTTAAAAATGAAATTGATTTTGAGTGCATTTTGTCTAAAATCCTGAATTTTATCGTTTTCTTTTCAAATGCAGGTTTTCTTTTTTGTCTAAAGTGGTTTTCTTTCCGCATCGATGGAGTTTGCTTTTGTTTTCATGTTTTTGTCACTAACTTTGTTGCGGCGCTGTTTTGTCGTGACTGTCATGCGTTGAAGTCGTGGCTCATCGAAACCATAGTCACTATCTATGCTTTGATGATTTAATAAAAAGACTATTTTAAGTATTAATTTTTTTCTTTTTTGAACAAATTATGCACTCTAGTATTAAGTAGCTAGTATCTATCTCTACTTAGACTTTAATCTGACGCCACGCCTCGAACCCTGCCTGCAGCATGACTGTCATTTCCCACCTTAAACTCGAAAAGGCTCGAAATGCGAAAGACACAAATTTTCTTTTGTAATTGAATGGTGTCCAATTACCAAATTCCTGTTCAAACTAATGCGCAACTTTCTAAATTCATCAATTTTCAATTCCAATATTGCATTAACAAAAATTTTCTTCAATCTAAATATTCAAGTATCAATTAACACAATTCGAAAACGAAACAATCCGAATGAGCATAAACTCATTAACTAAACAAAGTCCATAACCAATTTCAAAATCAAATCCTAAAGATGACAAATCTCATCCTAGCCAACACTCCTCGCCCGAACTAAGGGTACCTGAAAAATTAACGAATGGGATAAGCTCACAGTCCAGTAAGAAATATTAAAACAGTTTCATGGATCAAAAGATTTCAATTACAAAACAAATAGTAGATGTTTTTCACCAAACTTTATACTCAAAAATAAGTTGTAACATTAAAAAATTTCCTTCAAAACATTCTCAAATCCATTTCATATCAAATGTGTTCCAAACAATTTCATATCCAATTTCGATTCAAGAACTTTCATATCAAAGTCCAATTTCAAATAATTTTTTTTTTCTCATCATTTTAAATACCAATGGTGTCCAAATTACATAGACTTTTTCAATAATGCACAATGTAAATTTATGTTCCTTTTAAGGTGAACGGAACCAAACACTACTAAGATTGCACTTTAACCTAAACCTCTAAAGCGTCGTGCTCAAATCAATTACATTCACAACCAAAGGAATAACAAAATACACTATTATTCCCAAGTACAGAAAAGCCGAATAGTGTCAATTATTATTTCCGTTGACAAGGTCGAACTAACTAGAGTCAAATATTTTATTCAAACAATTCAAATCACAAAACATCATATTTCCACATTTTTTTTCATAACCAAAACAAATCTCGAAAGTACTATTATACAAAACCAATGTTTGATCAATGGATAATCAAATAAATAATTTTTTTTTTTCATAAACCAAGATTATATATATAATTCAGTTTACAAATTTTCATCATCAAAATGACGTAAACAAACACCTCTTTTAAAATCGCATTAATATCCTCTTATTACACTTACATATATATAAATAATAATTTTTCCAAAATCAGATAATCTTCACCTCAAGCGGTAAGATCGAAAACCTTTAAATAACAAATCCGAACGATTTCTCTAAGGAAAATATATAATCCTAATATTAATACTTTTAACTTTCTAATCCATTCCATAATAGTAAAAGTCCATAAATTTATAAATTTTTATAAAGTTGTATTCTTTCCAAAATTCATTCTCAATATTTTATCCTTATATAGTTATTATTATCCTTACAGGTATTTTTAATTTTCTAATGATAATAATTTAAATTTGCTAGTTTTCAAATTTTTATTGAACTCAAATTTTTTTTAAGTCTTATCTCAATAATTTATTTGGCTTATATTCTTAATTTGAATTAAATTCTTATAATATAAATTATTATTATTATTATTATTTTCAAATGTAGAACCTCTACTTTTTCTTTTAAATTTCATACTTAAAGCTAGTGATCCCCTACTTTTTTTTTTTTTTTTTTTTAAATATCAAACCTTAATATCCAATACTTAATCTTTCAAATTACACTTAAAACACATACAATACCTCATCATCTCAACAATTTCTCCTCTTTTCTTTTATCCAAACAATGGGTTTTACCTTTTAAACACTTCTTTTCTTTTATTATTTATTTCACTTTTTCAATCTGAGATTTTGTTCCAATCTATCCTATCCGATTTTTTTTTTCTTCAAAGGTCAATAATCTCTCTACATAAATCTCAAAACTTTTCTTTTTTAAAAAGTTTTTGTCCTTTTCATCCCAAAAATCCAATTTACAAAGTTATTTTCATATTTTTTTTTTAATAAAACTTAATACAATTATGACTTTTTCAGGGTTGATCAAAATCTAAAGATAATCAAACAATCTACCACCAAAAATCTAGAAAAATAAATAAGGACATATCTTACCTTTCGAATTAATTCTTCGGACCATAGATCTACCGTATTAAATTTTCTCATAATTTTACGAGTCAGAAAACAACTCATCAGCAAGAATGTAAAAATATTTTTTTTTTTCTTATTTTCTTTAATTGATTTAGAAAATCTACATTTTGTAATCATGTTTCAAACCCTATGTATGACTTCTCAAATTTTTGAAGTTTAGAAATCGGAAGAGTGTATCTAAAGAAAAGAAATTTTTATAAATAATAATCTTTTTTTTTTCTTTTTATACATAAGGTTCCCTTATGAACTTATCCTTATACTCTTGACAATTAATTCAATTAATGAAAAATCAAGAGTGTTACACAAGATCCCTCTTTTTTTGCTTTTGTCTGTTGTTTAACATTGAGCTCTATTATTTGAGTTAGGTGGGATAAAAAGTTTGAGTATTATTTTAAAACAAATGTTAATTTGAGATTTTAAAAATATATATATTTTTGGACATCACTCAATTTTGAATTTGAATTGTGGAATTGTGGACGAGAAAAGGACTCTTCAGAAGGTTTATCAGTCCTTACAAATGGGCTCCACCCAATTTGTTCGGGATGTGCTGTAACTTATCCTAAAAAACGTTGACACTCTGCCAGTATCCTGACCCATTGCTACGACCATATTTTATAGTTTATTCCTCTCTATCCTTGGCTGGGCTAATAGATTTAGGTGGGTTTGTTTCTTTTATTTAATGTTAAATAGAAATAAAATTTGAGAAATAAAATTTATAAATACATAAATTTTTATTTAATTACTGTGAAACTCATCATGAGATTTTTAATTTGATAAAAAAGTATATTATTTTTTCATATTTAAATATCTAATTTTTTCTAGAAAATTCAAGAAAAGTATTAAGAAAAACTAAAAACTCCAAATATTTTAAAATTTCTAATCAATAAAAATTTAAAGAGGTCAAATCATTAAAATAATTTTTTAAGAGAAAAATAATTTCATTGATTCAAATTAGTAAAATCAAAATTCTTAAAAACCATAATGAATGAAACAACATCCATGTTAATATAAATCGATTAAAAGTCTATATTATTCGATAATCAGCTTACACATTCATATTATTATCGCGACCGTATCACAGGCTACGAGACTCCGCTCAGAACATATTGACGACCATTGATTTGATTTATTGTATTTGATCGTACATACTTTATTTATTTGAATCGCTCAAATTCAAATAAACGTCGAACCATGATAATAAAAACCAAAACGTCGTACTGAGACAATACAATCACCCGCCGCATTAAGACGATGATAACTACACGCTCACGAAGGCGATGATAATCATACATGCACCAAGATGATGACTACATCACAAAAAAATAAATAAAAACCTATACCTAAATGGAATAATCACTTTATTGAGAATAAAAAAAATCTTAAAGAGACAGAGAGGTGCTGATTTTATGTCAAGAATAACCAAAAATCACCCTTTCTTATTTGAAAAATAAGGGCTAACAAAAAAATATTGAGAGAAAATAAGACCAGGTTGCTTCCCAATCATAAAGAAAGTAAAAAAAAAAAAAAAACCAAACTTGAATATGGTCAATGAAGCAAAATCCTCAAGTGGGACTGATCTATCCTAAATGCAGACAACCAAATTGGTTGCATCCACTGCACCTCATTAACACCTTTCAACGCATACACAAATAAGATTAGGACATCGAAACAACCACCTTCATGGATTATCTTACAATTTTTATATATACATATATATATAAACAAAAAATATTAATTAAAAATTTCTCCAGAACTGTGTATGATCATAGCAAGAACGCCTCTGTTACCTATTAACTTTTGCAATGAAATTGGAGAAGTTTCTGGCCAAAAAATTATGGAAACATAATTTTCATAAGCACGCTCTATGTACAAACTACAAAGATGGTAAATTATAATCAACATCCACCGATTACTTCTGACTGAGTGACTGTGATTGAAGAAAAAGATCAAGTGAAGAGATCATGGCTATCATCGGACTTGGGAAACTGGTCTCCGGGGGCGCCGATTAAACAAGCGTAGAGTTCCTTGTCCAAGCCGAGTTTGGAGTCTCCGAGTAAGCTCGAGCTGCCATCTTCATCGGCGGAGGTTGAGAGAGAAGTAAGAGTAGAGTAAGTTAAGTTGCAAGAAAGTAAAACTTCCTGAGCCTTCTGCAGCTCCTGCTTCAGCCGCCCAACTTCTTTCTCAAGCTTCCTCTTATCTCCCAATGCAGAGTCCAGCCGTAGCTGGAGAGCCTTGTTGTCGAGCTCAAGGCTCTGATTTTTCCACCGGGCTCGCTTGTTTTGATACCAAATCGCCACCTGCCGTGGCGGGACGCCGAGTTCTTGGGCGAGCTGGAGCTTGCGGTCGGAGTCGAGCTTGTTGTTCAAGTCAAAGCTTGTTTCTAGGAGCCTTACCTGGTCTTTGGTGAGCCTTTTCTTGCTGAATTTGGGTTGGTATTTTCGGGTTTGGGAATGGAAGAAATCCATCTCATGAAATTTGAGGAATTAGTACTGGTTATTGAGAACGAAACCCTGAAAATTGAGAGGATTTATAGGGGATCTGTGTCTGAAACTTGTGATAAGGAAGAAAGTTGGGGATGATGACTTCGTTTTCATGCATGCACCCACTGGTCACGTGGGTACGGCCCACACTGATTGATTTGAACTCTGAAGTAACAACTCCCCCTCCTTTCTCTTTGGGCCGCCCTCCTTCAACCATTAATTCATCTACAATATTGACTCCCTCTCCCTCCCTGCTTAGATAACCATCGCTTTGAAAGAAAAGAAAAACGAGAGTAGGTAACAAAAGATGAACATAAGAAAGATAGAAGAAGTTCATTATTTCAAATATAAGTACAAAGTTAGAGTATTATAATTAATAAAATAATGAAAACTATAAAATCATAAAATACATAACATATTTATAACCATACCACTACCACTATAAAACCCTAAAATATATCCATAATATTATTGCACACCAAAAAAACCTTCCTGGTCGGGTCGGATAAAACCTTAATTATCCTACTCTAACATATAGCATTCATATTTTCCTGATAACGATACCTGAATTTATTTTTTATTTTTAATATTTAGTTAAAAGATATCAAAGAACATTAAATTTGTTAATCTAACATTTCCTATATTTTTTATGAAAAAATAACCTATTTTAGAGAGAAAATACTCTTCTCCATTTCATATATTTACATTGTCTTAAGAATGACTTATTTATGCAAGAAAATAAGAAGGGCATTAGCTAAAAATTGATGAAGGGTCAAATTTTCAAATTGAGTTTTCAAAAGACCTTTTAATCATCTCTTTTTATGATCTCATTTTGTTCTCTTCTAACCCCTTTTCCTCGAGCAAGGAGGGGTGGTTTTTTGGGCCATTCTTGGTCTCAAAATCATTCCTCAACATCTATTTTTTTTATTTATTTTTTCTTAATAAAATGGTTATTCCATAAAGATTTAGATTTTATCTGCTTTTCATATCATTGCCTTATCGCAAAGATTTCGGCTTATTGTCGCCTTATTTCCTAAATAAGCCGGCTTCGTCGTCATTATTACGATATTTAATGCTTTTCATCTTCTTACGATAATTTTTATCTCCACAGATTAACGATTCAGACAAACAACATGCATTCAATTAATCGTAAGACAGAAATTATTACGCTGGACATTGTTAGTGTTAACCTGTGTCGTAGATACTCTTTACTAATTATATTATAAAATTTATGCCTTTATACCGATTTATTACGCTTATTAACCCTGATATTATTTTATTTTTTTAGCGATTTTATTAATTAGATTTTCGGATATATCGATCTATTACAACCAGATCAATAAAATTAATTTTTTCTTGTTATGCTTTAATCGAATCAATTCGATTATTTTCCTTAATTATTATTTGAGGATCCTACTATAAGGTTTATTGTGGGTACTTCATGAATAACTTTCAGATTATGGTGTATTATAATATATATTCCAATTCCTTTTGCATGGGGTATAAGAGTAGATAAATGGTAGAATTATGCGGCAGTATTTTCGACTTTCTCTTGAATGATTGTTCAGTCTCTTGAAAGCTAGCATGACTCATTCCATGGCAATTAATAGAGAGAGAAAAGTCAAAATTGCAGGAATCCCATAAAAAAGATGAGTTGGGTCAGAGTCACATGTTGAAAAAAGAAGGCATAATAAAGCTATTAAGAGTTAATTTTAACGCCGAAGTTCGAATACTTTCAAGATTAGTTTCACTGCTTTTAAATTTTCACGACTTATCAATAAATTTTTTAAAAAGCTCGACGTAAAAACAAATATTCACTTTTTCTATTCGTAAAAGTCATTTCACAAAAATAAATAAAAACTCAATCATCGCTTCAACAAAGTTAATAACAACTTTAAAGAATATACACTAATGCGACGCATAACTTATGGCTCAGGATCTTGGCGATCCCATCCCGACCAAATTGCTTATTTTTTCATATCCCAAACTTATCTCATTTAAAAATTAAACGCGACGATCGGTATGGCAAAATTCTCAAATTCACACCTGCCACATTTTATTTTTGCTTTTATTTTTTAATTTCATTTTTTTTTATGTTTGCTTTTTTATTTTTATTATATTAAAATATTATTTTTCATAAATATAAAAATATTATGAATTTTTACATATTATTTATTAAAAAACATTATAATAATAATTATTATTTATATTAGTATAAAAATAAAATAATAAAAATTATTTTTTAAATATAATCTAAGCAGGCTATTATTATTATTTTATATATATGATCTATATTGCTTCATTGGTTCTATACACCTCTAAACACTTATTTCTTTCGCTCACTTTGTTTAAATTAACTAGCTCAAACCATTTTCCTCACTTTCTTTAGATTGCAGAAAAATCTGCTCTAGAGTTACTAACAACTTATCACCGTATCATCGAAAAAAATTCTCCGCTCTTGTCTTAGAATCTCAAGAAACTTTTCGGTCACTGTATTTCTCATGGTACGCCAATTTAACTTACAAATCGCTGGCTGTCCCAGTATCTATATCTTTATGCTCGAACCCCATGATACTTATTATTTTTATTAATATTTTTTAATTATTTTGTAAAAATTTCTAATTTTCTGTGTTTTACAAGAGAAGAATAACAGCACGAACTGCCTCTGGATTGAAAAATAAACTCAACCCGTTAAAAACCCGATTAAAATTAAATTAACATGCTGGTTATTAAAGAATGGTGGACGTGACTTAACCCAAAATAATCCGTCCCGTTTCCATCCCTACTCTTCACTACCTATCGCAAAACAACAACTAATACTTACAAGCATAAGCCGCTATTCAAAGATGCTCGTTTCTATTCAAATGACAAGAAAAAAACAAACACCACCTTAATGTCGAAGGGATGAATTCAATTGTTCATACTATTCCTTGACATTTCATACCGAATTGACTTGTCTTGGCCTTTTCGATTTCCAGCCAATTTCCATTCGTTTCACAACCGAGCAAACTCATACATAGGCACTAATCCTGATGCCCATTGTCACTCTTTCAAGTCAAACTACAGCAAGCACACATTGATTGTTAAAAGATAAACGGGAATAAAATACTAATCCAAGAAACACACAAATTCAAAGAAGGAGAAATATAGAAATAAGCTATTTCACATGTAGATAAAACAAGTTTGAGTATTACAACATGTGATCTCAAAAGCTCTGAAAAATACATCATATATTCGCATAAACTTATATCCTAATAAGATTAATAATGGACAACGTCTTCTTATGTGTATCTAATCATATAATTATTATCCATTTTAGATAAAAGGATCCTCACAGTTTTAAAACATGTTTATAATATTAAAAGGAACTTATTATTATATAATGTTAACAACTTTTTCCTCTAACCGATGTAAAATATGACACACGGGTTTAAGTTTATCAAAACTTGATCCCATCACTAGAATCCCTAAAAAAAAGTCTATGACGTCGCACTGCAAGATATTATGGACAACAGAGCAGTCCAACTAGGAAGCCAAAGGCATAACTGGAGACGTTTGGATTCACTGGAAAACCACGAGATCATGTAGTATGGATAGGTTGCATTGCTTCCCTACCATTGAGTGTTCACGTTCGCTTGTGGGGCACGTACGCCTCTGGGTGTTTCATGATTCGCACCAAATTATATGGTCAGGTTCAGGGTTTAATTCAACATTGCTCCTCGATGTTTAATGGCCTTTGGCTTTCACTGGAAAGTGCATGAACATTGCTACAGAAAATATGTCCAATCTTTATATTCCACCTCCTAGTTGAGATATATTATTTGAGTTTTGTGTATATTTAGAAAGGTTTGATGTAGGACTTTAATACTCTGTCGAGCCTTTGTTGGCATAATTGAAGACGGAAATAGACTTTTGTCCACTGTCAAACTAATTTTTAGGACTCACTGACATGGTACCTTTACTCATCCCCATAAAAAATAAGCTATATGTACTAATTATGTTTCATAATTTTGTTCTTGGGGGCTATTTATTTGTATGATGATTAGCCTATTTATTTAATATTTTGTGTTATTTACTTATATTTTATAAATAAAATTGGATAAGAGCAAATTTTTAAACTTATTTTATTTTTGTAAGGTTTTAAATATTATAATATACTGAGGTAATATTACTATAGTATAAGTTAAATATTATTTTTATATCAATATATGTTTTAAATATCTAGATATCTATAATTATTTTAATAAATACAAATAATATATTTTCTCAATCTATTATATAAAATGAAAAGATAGAAATGTAATTTTTTGATGATCAAGTATTTTTTCTTTTCATTTTAACAAAAAACTATTTTTGAAAGGAGTCTTTAAATATTATTTCATGTATAAATTAAGTTCCATTGTTTTGCTTTCAAGTCTTATTTCTTTTTATCCTATGTATGATTTCATCTATTTAAATGTCAAATTAAGGTATTGAACACTTTTTTATAGGCTAAATATTTTAATTATAATATAATTACTAAAACTTGAACACAGGACCTCTCTCCTCTCTTATAGTCTATAATTTATCTTTTTGTGAAACATTGAACCATCTACCAAGGCATAATAGGCTGCACACTTTAATTACTAGTCGCAAGCTATCAACTTGATGTCTTACATTTTCCTGATTTTTAATGAGACATCCCAAAAAAGCCTTCTTAAATATGCTAGTGACTTGGATTGGGAGTCCACGAAACCGGCAAGAAACAGTCAAAGAATTTGAATTTTAAACCAAATTAACAAATTCTCTCTGTATACAATAAAATTCATCAACAAAATTCTATGTGAGGTCCGTGAAAATTAGTCTGGTCTTCTTATAAATTGACTTGGCAAAGAAAGTAAAACAACGTGCTAAGACCGCAGAGTTTTCATTCAAGACGTTAGTTGGAGTCTATGACACTAGACTACGTAGATTTAAGAAAAAAATAGAACCTATTATATATATAGACCGAGCCAGGATTTTTACTTGTTATGGGTAAAAAACTAATGAATGTGGGGTTATAACCAATGGTTAAGCATCCTTAAATTTCAGCGTCGGGGTTTTACCCAATTATTGTTGAGCTGGTTGTAAAACGACAAAGAAGCACAAAAAGAAAATTTTCTGCTTTCTATTCAAACTTTTCTAAAACAAATAAAAACACGTTTTAGCTATTTAATCACATTAAATAATTTCAAAAACAAAAATAAAATGACCACTATTTTCAACATTTTATATACTTAATCGAAAATCAGCCATATTAAAGCTTTGTTAATTAAATCGAAACACTTTATTTGATCGACAAGTGATAAAACGAAAACACAAGATATATTATTTTCTTCTTTTTCTTCCTTTCGCTTTCCACTTCGATTTTCTTCATCGACTACGAAAACACGATTGCTAATAGTTTTACAAAACGGATTTTCTTATTCTTTTTATTTTCAACCAAATTCAAATACTTAAACGTATTTTCTCGAAAACAAAAATCCAAAAGACAGATCACATCAAAATTTTCATATTCCTCGAATTTCGGGATGTAGCTTAAAATTTTTCTTAACTAAATCCGCCTCAAAGATTGCTTGTTTCTTCGCAAGGGTGTATGCACCAGTTCGACAAAGTACTGGCTCCTACCAATACTCGGTGTGGAATTAGATCGCTGGTTAATTTATTTTAGTTTTTCGATTACGACTCAAATGATAGCCGAATTTAGCTGTATTATTACCTATATAACTTCTTGAATCCACGATATAAGCATCAATATGCAGTTTAATGGGAGAAAACGTGGAACATAATTCATTATTATTATTAGGTAATTACCAGAATAATCCATACTGGGTCGCTTCTTTCTTAACTGGGCCACAACCCGCTTAATCCAAAGAATAATATCACGTTTGTATCCCGTATTATATTGATCCCTAGACATCATGATTACAAGAAGTTAAAATAATATTATGTGACCACATATCCCTATCTAATTGGTTCCCATAATTTTTATTATTTTTTACAAAAACTAGTTTGATCCTCACACTCCCTCTCAGCTCTTCTCTAGCCGCATGTCACTATCTAATTGGTCTTAAAAATTTTATTTTTTTATAAAAATCATTTTTATCCCCCACCCCTCTCTCTCTCCTCCTCCACCTCCACCATTGTCGACATCTCCTCCTCCTCTTCATCCTCCACCATCATTACTGCCACTTCGATCGTCTCCTCCTCCTCCACCAAACCCTAAAGCCAATTCAACAAAATCTTAAAAAAAAATCAAACAAGAACAACCATTTTTTTCCAATTGCAGTCGCAATCAAGGACCTCATTTATCAATCAAGCAAAACTACCAATTAATAAACCTGATTCTCAGCAAATAGAGAAACACAGTTCAAATTCAAAAGCCCTACCATAAGAATTTGAAAAAAGGCAGAAAAAATTGAAATTAAAATCCTGCAAAGTTCAAATATCTTGCAATTATATTTGGTTGAATAACACATTCATTATCATAAGTCATAACCAATTCAGAAACTCTAATTATGAACAACCCCTGATTCAAATTGAAATCCTTAGAATAAGGATTGAACCAAATCTGAAACAATCGTCCAAGAACAACACTTTTTTTTTTCACATTATAGTTACGATTAAGAACACATCCATTTGCCAAATCAAACCCAATTCAAATTTTACACACCCACATAAAACTAGCAGTAGCACTTGTTCACTTCCAGCGTCGATTTCGATTGTGATTTTCAAAATCTAAAACAAGGAACAAAAATCATTCAAAGATACTGAAATCCCATGACAATAAGGAAATGAAATCACGACGACTATGCAAATTGAATTAAGATTGGTGCTCTGTTGGATCATGATTTTGTTCTAGAGCGCAGAAATCGCATCAGAATTGTTTCATCCATGTTCACAGACGAGGTATGCTTTGTCTTCAAGGTCTTCATCGGCGATGACAGGATTCACCAAGAATTTTCAACTCGCCCAAATAGGGAAGTGGGCAAAATATTCTACAGTTCCCCAATTTATTCTTCCAACAAGTTCAGCCTTCATGACATCCATGCCTGGGCGATACGTGTTCGTTTGAGCTCAGATCTGAAATGTCATAGTCACTCATCGGCGCACTGGCTTTCTTGAATGTGTACAAAATTTTCTTGTTGTTCTGGTTAGGCATCAGCAAAGAGCTAGACTAAACATCAAATTTGCGATTGCCGTCTGAGAAAGATGAAGCTCTGGTCCGTTCATTGATTCAACTTTTGATTGCGATTTGAGAAAGAGGAAGTCAGACGGAAAATTTTCTTGTCTTATGCTTCTAATTCTCCATTTTTCTCAAGAAAATGCAAGCACTTGACAAGGATTTCTCAGACCCTAATAAGGCATGGTGGATTTTGGGGTGTCAGAGAGGGCGGGATAAAACTGAAATTTTAAAAAAAATTAAAACTTTTGTGGACAATTAGATAGTGATGTGTAGAGAGAAAAAGGAAGGAGAGAGTGGTGAAGATTAAACTATTTTTAAAAATAAAAAATAAAAATTTTAGGGAGTAATTAGACAATGATACTTATTTTTAACCTCATGCCTTAATCACTTTCACGACGACCAATGCGATACGAGACTCCATAACCCGAGATTATTCATAGCTAATCAATATACGGTATCACTAAAAAGACTAATCAAACTAGCTGATTATTTTATTACGTCAATTACCCCTTATTATTATTATTATTTGATTCAATGGAGGGTGCTACTCGAAACAAGTAAACACTTAGGAAGAGCTGCTATGGACTCTCCTTGGTTTAAGGATGCCCAGCCTCTCCTGGTGCAGGGTCCGAAGAATTCTCCTTGGTGGGTCTGGCTAGATAATTAATTCTCCACGTGAAAGACCCATAGCTAGGTTTGCCATAATATCTGCAGCTTGAATATTTGTCTCACGATATACATGCTTGAAGTCGACTACCCAGTCTTTCTTGAGGAGTTTGATACATTCCTTGTGCAGGTTTCTATGTCTATTATTCTCCATATTATCCATGGTGATCCATTCATAGGCTAGGAGAGAATCTGTCTCTACTTCCATGAGTCCTATGCCCCAAGTCCTGAAGCAGCTTTGAGGCCATGTAAAATTTCCCACAGTTCTTCAATTGCCGAGCATACTCCAATATTTATTGAGAACCCGCTGACCCAAAAGCCATTGCAACCCCTTAGGATCCCACCACTTCTCGCAAAATTTCTGTCCTCTTTAAAGCAACCATCTATGTTCAGTTTTACCCATCTTTTTTGCGGGGCCTCCACCCGACCCAACTCGTAGTGTATATACCCATATTTCCTTGCATAATGTTCAGGTTTTGGAACACGGAACTGACTTTTGGATATATTTTAATTTTTAAGGTAAAATAAAGAAAATGATTGTTTTGAGCATTAGAGAAAATGAATAGAAGAAATTCTTATGGTTGATAGGACCCAATCCTTGAGCCATGGCGTCCCAAGTCGATTTTCTCGGATTCCTCTTTGCTTTTCCTTCTAGGTGTCCTTAAATTTTCTATCTACCATCTCCCCTTTCCCATCAACCGTGAAGGAAGTTGCAATTATAAGGTCATTAATTGTGGTCACGATATGATAAAATATGGATAGCAGTTGAGCACCCTGTAGAACAAATACTATATTTATATATGATCAGTAAGTGTAGGTGGTTGTCTGACTTCTGCAGTAGTATTTTTCTGACTTCTTCTCTCTAAATGGATATTTTTGTTTGTGCTTACATTGCTGAGCTTGCCAGGCATGAATGATGAATTCCAGGGCAGAATGATTGTCGTGAATAATTAAGGTTGAAGTTATTAGTCTAATTTAATTATTTTGCCCAATCAAAAGTTTCCCATGCCCTCAAGTTGCTTCCAAAATGCAGCAGGGGGTCAAGATATAGGCTATAGCTATGGTCATTGTTTTAGTTCACTACGCAAACCAAATTCAAGGTTATAAACTTATAATTAATAAAAACATTGATTGAGGTGGACAGACTCTGAAGAAATTGCTTATCTGTTTAGTAATATGCATGGGATGTTTGAGGTTTGATCTGTTTAAAATAGAATTTGATAGATAAGTCATCCATTGTTTTCTTTAACTTTCAGCTACCACAGCAGCTTTCATAAACTAATAAGCTTTCCTTAAGGCATTATTTTTTTTTTTTTTTCAGGTCGTCTAATCTCCAAAATTGCACCATTGATCATGACACGGTGGGAATCAATGAAAGAGTGGGAAATTCTCCTAGGAAATTAACCATTCTAATTCAAGATAATTCTAATTTCAGTCTAAAAATTGCGACACCTAAAAAACTCCGGGGTCCGTTTGACCACCGTCAACTCATTTGAACTGCGGTGTCTCATTTCCCATGGCACTACTACATGGAAGAAATGACCCAATAGGGCCCATCATCCATACTGGCCCACACGTTACAAGACCATACATTTCTAAGGTAAATCCAAACAGTTATTACATCACCCTAATACAAAACATATATTAAAACTAGTTTGTTCTAATATATACACAAACAAGAATCAAGGCCACAAATCCTACTCGCTTTCATAATCCCGACCTCTGAGCGTCGTCCCCGTCTCGTACCTAACTCTGCACCGAAAGTGCATCCCACGACGGTAAGCTAACTACTCAATAGAGATAAATCCTATAAGGGTTATTCTCCACTTATGTGCACATGCAAATAATCATTTCACAGTCAAACCAACAACCAATCCGTGCATACATGTTTTCCTATCATGGAAAAAAAACTACATGCATGTATGAGACGACACTCTACATGCCTCAAGTATCGGGTCAACCTCCGGCCCACCACCCAATGCAAGTACCAATGAGAAATCAATACCGAAGCCGGGCCTCAGGTACCCATCTCACAACCTCGTGAGTCTATGTGATATTTATTTAATCGCTGCGGTCTTTTTGGCAACGTAACTTTCGGCCCACCTCATAGGTCTCTTAAACCCTCCGTTATTTTTTCTAAGCTTTCACTCTGGATACGCCTGTTTAACCAAAGCTTCTAAAAGGTTTTTCACCTGGGGGGGTATCTATCTCCTACTTGCTACGCCCGACACATTTCATTTTCCATTTTCATTTAACACCGTGAACTCAATCGACTTCGTCCCATTTCCAAGCCCACAATTCGCACCAAACGTTGAAGTACAAAACCAAGACTTCATGTACAATAATACCATACGCGGTGTTATCAGTACACACCAATGCAATGCACTGAAGCATCAAGACTCAAACCCATGACCAATGTATGAAGACCTCTACATGGACATTCTACACATACACTATGTGTGTGCTATGAGCACTCATGTCTAACTTACACAATAATAGATTCATATATTCATCAACATCAAGATACATGCAAATATGTTAATTGAGCTCCATACATTCAAATTATACATCACATAAGCATGCGCTACATCTTTTCTATCATTCTGTTCATTCAGCGTCAACACATCATTCAAGCATGTACTAAACATGGGCTCAAACCATTACTTAGGCAGCAACATATTCCCATGTCGAGACATATGTGTCAATCATACGTACCCCAATGCATAATTATTTCCCCATCTTCATCACACATATGTCATAATTTCACTATTCAATATAGCTTGAATTATAGTACAACACACATTAGCCATTCCCGCCATAAATCCCAGCCATGCTGCCTAAGAAATACAATCTAGACTTAGTCCGTAAAGTCTAGTTTTTGTAAATACCACACAAAACATCCAACACACAATTCCGCCAGGCCATATGCGCCCTCAAGCATTGCTACAAACCGGTTCCGAAACAGTTCCAAAACCGTAACGGACTATTCAACTGAAAACCGCGGACTGTACCCCAATGTTTAGCCTACATTGGCTGAGCACTTTTTCTTATTAAATTCTAGACTCGAAAAAGCTCATAGGTCCAAGAACGAGCAGGAAAATGGAGTTTGGACTTCAGAAAGTTATGGCCTAGCCAAAAGTTGATGCGGCTTCATCTGGCCAAGGTGTGCGAAATTTGGGGTACACCCCCTGCGGCCATTCCCGCTTCGGATTTTTCCATCCTGCACAAACGCTCGGGTTCTGGCGCTCCCGAAACCCCATAAACCGTCCTCGACCATCACACAATCACAAACAAACCACACAACATACAAATTCTGCCCTAAAAAACCTGATTTAAACCCGTGAGGCCATTACACGGCCCCTAGGCGCAGAAATAAACTGCAGGAGGAAACCTTACCCTCAGAGCGCAGTTCCTGCTCCTTTCCGTCCCATTCTACTCACTCCGCACAACACTCCTTCCTTTCCTCTTTCTTTTTCCTCTCTTCCCTCCCCTTTCTTCCCTCTCTTTTTCTTCTTCCTTCTTTCTTCCCTTTCTCCTTTCTTCCTTCCTCCCTTTCTCTCTCCTTTCCTCCTCCTTTCTTTCCCTTCCTCCTCCTTTCTCTCCTCGTCAAGCCCCCCTTACCGAACCGAATTGAGCTCTCCTTGCTTCTACAAACAGCCCATGTGAAGCCCCTTATATAGGCTTCTGGGGGCAAGAGCCACAGGGGATGTTGACACATGGCATGCTATGGCTAGCATTGACATGGCTTGCCATGTGTCACACATGCATGTCTTTGCCATGCATTGTGACACATGCCATGTGTCACCCACATGGCTTGCCATGTGCTTCCGCCCCGACACCTGCTACTCAACATTTCTGAAATTCGATTATCTCGAATTCAAACAAATTTTACTAGGTAGCTAGATTGCGGAGATCCATTCCAATCCGCAAACTGCTCCATCCGAGATCTAGAAAACCTAAATTTTCTCCCTGGATTATTCCGTAAACTACAAGAGTTATCTCCTCTTTTATCTGAAAATTTTAACATTTTCACGGGTTTTACAAAAATTCCTAAATTAAGGTAGATCAAATAATGATTTTCTCATTTACCGGTATAACATAAAACAAGTTATCATTGTTGTTACCTTGATCGTTTGAACCTCTAGGCATCGGTAGTGCAATATGAACCTGCAAAAAGGCGATCCGATGACAGTGGGCCGGTCGTCTTTCCGATGATTAAGTCAGCAAAAGATGAAGAAAATGAAAAAGAAAGTTTGCACAATTAGAATTGTTCGCCTTCCCCTCGTGGGGGATCTTCTTGATTTTAGAAAGTGGTTCACGAATCTCTCCTTGATTTTTGGAAAGAAAATCTCTTTAATCTTGAAGTGGATGAAAACTATCATCCCCTTATCGAGGATTTCTCACTTCTTCCTTATTAAGGATTAATATTTAGAAATCGTGATTTGTTCCGTGAAATCCGCTAATATATATCTTTTTACGTATTTTCGTCAGATACTTATCCATAACAAACTTCCCATATGCAGGGATGATCAGGGAGGAATTTAAAATTCTAGACAAACCGCCCTGAAGCTAATCCATGGGGAGACATCCTGGCTTTCTTTTGGATTCTCACGTCTAGGTGGCGCCCCCTAGCTTTGACATGGTAAGTGGGCTTGGGCCGCTTCACAACAACATGGGTTGTTTACTGGGGCTCCATTTCAGTGATGGGTCTAAAGACCATAAGCATTCACACGTCCCTTTTCCCCGACCGAATTTCATGCTTTTTCAATGGGTAAATAGACAGTTTTAAACCTTAGGTGCGGAAAGCTGAAAGCACTAGGAAAAATCAATAATACATTAAACGCCCGGAAGGTGAAGTTGTTTGACTGTAAAGAGCATGGAAAGCTTATTTTTTCCCAATATGTCTAGGACGCATGATGTTTTAACTTTTGCATTAATGCGCTGCTGGATGTTTCACCCTATATATAGGGGTTGCCCGAGTGTTGCCTCTTTTACTATTTCACAAAGTCTTTTGTCTGTTGCAATTTCATTTTCTCCTAGCAAGCCTGGGCAAACTTTTTCTTCAAGGAATTATCGAGGTCCCTCCACTACTTTCAATTTTCTAAGTGATTTTCAAACTGCTCTCAGATATCTTTTTCGTTTCTGGTGTCTCTCGTTTGTTGAGTATTGGGTCGAAATCATTTTTTCTTCCCTTAAGGGTAAAGTAACATCGCCACCGGTGGGGTTCTTAGGTTTTGTCGCTAGCGGGTTGTTAAACCTCAGAGGAGGATTTCTTTTTTATCTTTTTGCCGATCCTCTTTATTTGGTCGTTTGTCTGCACGGCGATAAAGTCACGGAAGAGGTTTCCACCTTCAATCAAAGCCGGGCGTAAGAGGGGGACCCCCAGAAACTCCTTCACTTAGCGTGCCAGTTACCACATATAACCAGAGGCGGGATCTGGCGTCCTTCAAACAAGTCCCCGCCACCATCAGATCGGGAGAAGCCTCTGACGATGCTACCTCGACAAACGTGGAGTTTTGACGACAATGTCGCTTATTTTACCCGAGAGCAACTTTGTCGTCGGACTTACCTCCCGTCCTTGGTGAAGCGCCTTGCACTCCCCACTAGGGCACCTCCTCGCAGACTCGTACATCCGACTGTTCTTTCGATTCTTACGGGCCACAGGCAAACTTTCTCTACCAGTTGGATATTTCATTGGTAAAGATTTATTTTATTCACACTGCTTAGGATCGGGGCTTCGCCATCTATGCTCGAATCTACAGCCCCCGGCACAATTTGTAACCTGATCCCTGACTTCAAGACTCGAAGAGAAGCGGGGATTGTTTTGTTAAAGGTCGGTACGAGACGCCGCTTCCAAGGCTTCCTTGACCAACCACCTTTTCATTCCCGATTTATTTCACCTTGCGGGACTTGTAATTCCCTGAAGGTCATTTATGTTTTTTATATGCCCCTCATTTATGGAATTGTGCGTGTTTTGACATGTTCTTCTTTCGCGAAATTAGAGGTAGGCGCAGTAAAAGGAAGCCGACCGTTAGGTTGGTGGGAGAAGCTCCAGTCTAGAGCGCATCAAACGGCTTCTAGAGATCACTGAGGTGGAGCGCAACCACGAGCTCCTCTTATATGTAAAGAATTTGTGGGAATTAGGCGTCAGCCCCTTCCCTTACATAGTTCCCGTCATCCCCCGCCCGCTGCCAATAGAGATTATTAGGGGCGAACACTTTACTCTCGCTGACCTCCTAAAGTCAATCCCTGGCAGATTTGCACAAGCGGGGTCCACTCAAGAGCCTCAAGCTGAGACTGCTCAAGAAACCTCGGCTACCTTTGTTCGACCTAGGTAATCACCTTTGGACGAACAAGATTCTCGGCCTGCCCCCTAGGTGGCGAAGAAGAAGAAGAAGGGAAAGATCATAGTTGTTGGTGCAAGATTAGAGGGCTTTATGGATTGTATAGATTCAAACGATAGTGACCCGACTGAGGAAATGGAGGACATATGTCCAGTCTCACTGCTGGATTTGCCACGCGAATGCGCAAGCGGGCTGCGAGTGCTCAGGGAGAGACTACCCTCGGCTCTAAAGTATATGGCAGAAAGCGCCCAAAGCGATCTAGCTTAGATAAAGAGGCTCGTGAGGAGTCCGCATGTTGCAGGGTGCCACCAATGCTTCCCCGAGGCTTCAGGTATCGGCCGAGGATGGGGTTTCAGCCGTGAGGACCTCCCAACACTAATCAAACCGTGAGCGAGGCCCTTGCTGTAGAGATAACCATCGGTCCGTCACCGTGGGCTAAACGATCCAATCTCACACCCTGCGGTTTACAGCAAGGCTGCTGCATTGCTCGAGCGTCGTCTCAGATGTGAAGCCAAATGGAGGGTCAGTTCTTCTGCGGGACACTACACCAACTCCTAGTCCGTAAGAAGCTCAACAATTATTAATCAATGGAACCCTTTTAAAGATTGGACTTTTCGCTTCGCCATACGCAAGTGAATCCTCTACTCCCCAATCTCCTGATACCCGTGGCGGTCACTGGTGAGTATTCCCTTCCCTTTCCAAGTTACATGGACAAGAAATCCAACCAGGCGATTGAGGACGGGATGTTTATTTCAACCATGACTTTGACGAGACGGCTGAGCTGGCATTACTGGCGTCTTAATGTTTGAGCTTGGGTTTCATGTTGTGATTCCCTCATAACACCTCTCTTTTTGTAGGCTGTCACTGCTATTCGGAACATGGTGCGCTAGTATAAGGAGCTTCACCATAGGCTGGGGGATGCCGAGAAGCTGCGGCTATATGCTCAGTCGGCCGTTTCCAAGCACCAGGCCTTAGCAGAGTCCCTGGTAAAGGCAAAAGCTGGGGCCTACTAATCGAGCGGAGACTACAGTTTTCATGCGGGAAGACTGAAGCCAAGAGGAGGGAAGAGGATGAAGCCAAAGAAGAGGCTTAACTCGCCTAACTACCAAGAGTTTCAAATTGGGTGGCGCAAAGCGCCGGGGCGGAGGACAAACTGGTTAGGGTCCAAGATGCCCTGGCAATTGCGTAGGCAGGAGGCTAGCTGAAGTCGCCCACCCGAGATTAAACAAATCCCACTCCCGCCGAGATCGAGACGCCTAAGGACGGCGTCTTCTCCATTCTCAAGCGGGTAAGGACAAAGAGGCCATAGAGGAGGATTACCAGAAGGCCCTGGAGTTGATCTTTGCATACGGCTACAGATGTTGTGCTTTCAAACACAACATCTGTGGAGACCAACCAAAGGTTCAAGATGGGATGCCCGACTCCTCCGACCAAGCCCCACCGCAGTTCTTCTTCTTATGGACCCTAAGTGCTCTGCACCGAGCGCGCCTACTAAGTACACACAAGAGCTGAGGGCATTAAAGCTGCTAAACGAACTTGAGAGGAGTGCTCTTGCTGGTGATCAAGGCTAACTTTTGTCCCTCTTTCCTTTTTCTCCCCTTCTTTGTTGCACCGGTCCCGTTGCCACCAAAAACTTTTATGTAGTTTTCTTACGCTATTGACGTATTTATGAAATACAATTTTTTGTTTGCTTATATCATTAATTCCTTGTATCTCACAACTCCCTCCCACGAATCTTGACTAGGATAGTTGCTTCAGGGATATCAACGTTGCTTTAGAGCCAGAAGCCAGGCTCAGGCCATGGGTCGGCAAGCAAGGCACCATTCGGGCCTGCCACAGCCAACAAAGCAAGCTCACTACTACGCTTAGCATGTGCTATGTGCGAGGAGCCACTTCCGGCCTTTAAAAGGCCACTGTGTGCCATGAGCCACATCCGGCCTTGAAAGTGCCACAGGGCATGAGCCACATTTGCATTTTGAAAGTGCAAAGCAGCGCAAACTCGCATAATCACATTCTCAGTCTCAGTGTTAGTAGGCTGAGGAGCCATGTTTGGTCTTTGATATAGGGACTATTCCAAGAAGATAAATACTCTAAAGGACATTTTATTGATAATACCTTTAAATAAAATTTGATTGATAATATTCCAAGAATTGAAGGAAAATACTTTAACTAGAACTTTTATTGATGACCCCCTTAAAGAAAGCTTTATTGATAATACCTTTTAAGGTGCATAGTATTCCGCATTCTGCGGCACGGGTGCCCCATCTAGTTTATTTAATGCATATGACCTGGCTGGCCCCACTCTTATGATCACGTATGGCCCCTCCCAATTTAGTTGGAGTTTGCCAGCTACTAGGTCAACCGTGTTTTCAAAGACCCTTCTTAAGACCATGTCTCCGACTCAGAATGCACGCGGCTTTACATGCCTGTCATATAGGTTTGTTAGTCTTTGTTGGTACGATGCTATACGCATAGTTGTAGCCGCATCTGAGCTCTATCCGTCATCTGTCTTTGGGTGATAGCTTCAAAGATATTTTTCAGGGATTTCGCCGACGTGTGGGTATACAAATCTCCTTAGGAATTATTGCCTCCATCCCATAAGTAAAGGCGAACGGCGATATCCCGGTCGGCTTCTAGATGGTTGTTCTATAGGCCCAAAGAACTCCGAGTAGCTCTTCTACCCACTTCCCCTCGAAAGCCAACGTAGACGCTTTCAAAGTCACAAGAGAGCTTGGCCAGATGTTCTACTACCATCGTCCGTGAGCACCTGGGTTTAGTACAAGTTTTTTGATTTTCAACCTATGCAAAATTCTGCGTATACTTATAAAACTCGTGGCCCGTTATCGCTTACACCGATCAAGGCAGTGGCTCAATCCGCAGACAATATTTTTCACAATAAATCGATAACGCCCCCTGTCTTTGATGGAGGTGAAGGCCTCAGCCTCTATCCATTTGCTAAAATAGTCAGTGGAAACCAACATTAGCTTTTTCTCGAAGTCAAGCGTGAGGCGCGGGTCCAACTATATCAATTCCCCCATCGGCGCAAAGAGCCGCGGGGCTCGTGGATGGTGGTTGTGGGTTCGATTCGGCGCCCTAAGATAGAGCTTGTCGCCGGCAAAGTGATCGCACTTTCTCACATTAGCGCTTCTTGCTCTCTTCATGGATTTCTCGCCATTATATTGTCCCCGCGAGGCGAGACACTTAAGGTACGGCTCGCCCGTGAGATCTATATAATTTGCCCGTTTATAAGGGAAAATCTAGCCGCCTTAACCTAAATCTTGTGGGCTTCAACTCTATTATCCGGTAGCTCTCCCAAGCTCAAATAATGCATTATAGGGGTTAGCCAAGAAGGAGATGCTCGGGCCTACCCGACCACCCGGGTCAATTCTAATAAACTACGCCGCCGCAGGTGAGATGAAGGAACACACCGTTTCTTTTATCGAGATGGATGCTACCACGCCAAAAGCATCTCGCCTTTTCATTCAAGTCTTCGATGTGCTCGAGCTTCCAAGCTACTTAAACTCCCTAGTCAGCAAGGTCTCGACTCCGTGACTTGTATACTTAATTCATGTGGTCGGTCTCAAGGTTTCCTATTTTCTGTTTACCTATCCCATTACCAGTTGAGAGTCATTGCATATGATGAGTTTTTCTGAGGATACAGACTTTGCGAGGTCAACTCCGGCTAGGATTGCTTTGTATTTAGACTCATTATTAGACGCGGGGAAGTCTAGTCATATGGTATGTTCTATCCTTTCCCCAGTCGGGGCTCTAAGTAACAAGCCTACTCTAGCTTCCATTTTGGGAGAAGCGCCATCTACATTAAGAATTCACCAGCCAACGTTATCCTGGTCCATATCTGGTTAGGGTAGTTCTGCTAAAAAATCTGCCAGTATTTGCCCCTTCAATGCCAAGCGAGGTTTATACTGAATACCGAATTCACTTAATTCAATTGCCCACCATGCCATCCTTCCTAATAGGTTAGGCTTATGTATAATGCTTCGCAAGGGGAGATTGGTCAGCACGACGATAGGGTGTGCTTGGAAGTAGGGATGAAGGTTCTTAGTTGCCACATGGAGGGCTAGTGCTGCCTATTCGAGACGGGTATACCATGTTTCTGCTTCAAATAGATATTTGCTCACGAAGAATATTGGTCTCTACTTGGGCTCTCTTTGAACAAAGTTGCACTTACTGAGGCCTCTAACACCACCAGGTAAAGGTAGAGTGTATCGCCTGCCCCAGGGCTAGCTAAAATTGGCGGTTTGGTAAGATATTGTTTGATCGCTGTGAAGGCTTGGTCCCATTCCTCATTCTAGCGACCCTTTGGGCTCCCCTTAGAGTGATAAAAAATGGTTGGTCTGTGAAACGGGATATGAACCGCTTGAGGGTTGCTAGCCAGCCGCCAATTGTCGTGACTCCTTTCGAGGTGGTACCGAGAGTTCATTATAGCTTTGAAGCCGAACGGGATTAGCCTCTATCCCTCTCTAGGTCACCATAAAGCCTAAAAACTTGCCCGAACTGACTTCAAACGCACATTTCAGAGGGTTGAGTTTCATGTCATACCTTCACAACAGCTCAAAGGCCTCTTATAGATGCTTGGTGTGGTTGAGGCGTTCTTTGGATTTTACGAGCATGTCGTCAATATTGGCCTCCATTATGTTGCCCAATAGCGGTCGGAGTATCTTAGTCACTAATCTTTGATAAGTTGCTCCAGCATTCTTTAAGCCAAAAGGTATCGCATCATAGCAGTATAACCTGCACAGTGTAATGAAGGTCGTTTTCTCTATGTCAAGCGGGTGCATGGGGATTTGGTGATACCTAGAGAAAGCGCTTAAAAAACTATAGGGTATTTGCTCCGCCACAGATCAACAAATTGTCTATACGTGGCAAGTAGCTATCCTTTAGGCATGTTTCTGGTCGAGGCAGCGAAGTCTACACATTACTCTACCACTCTACTCCCCTATCTTTGGAACCACCACCACGTTGGCTAGCTTATTCAGTGGTAGTACTTCACTTCCTCTCGATGAAACCTACCCTCAAGAAGTCGTTTACCGCTTAAATGATCTAACGGAGATTCACAGTGGAAACGCCTCACTTTCTGCCTTACTCGGTATGGGCCTAAAGACATTATTTAGTTTGTGAGAGGCCACCGTCAAGTTAATCCTAATCTATATCCGAGTGGCTCCAAAGAATACATCTATATTATTCAATTCTGTATGATTATAGCGGTTCTTCTTCTTCATCGACAAAAGAGAGAGCTCATGTGTTAGAACTTTTCCTACTCACCCAACGTCACTTTTTCAGGCCACGGCCGGATTCTTCTCTTTCCATCCTTATCTAGGTGGCAACCGTGATTGCTACG
The DNA here is from genome assembly GCA_016808115.1 of Tetrastigma voinierianum. NCBI lineage: Eukaryota > Viridiplantae > Streptophyta > Magnoliopsida > Vitales > Vitaceae > Tetrastigma > Tetrastigma voinierianum. Next base: position 13,644 of record JAEQBH010005913.1, on the reverse strand, counting down.
CTAGGTTTGATCTTCTAGGGGAGTGATTTTCATGTCCTTCTCCCCTCTCATTCCGCATAAATAATCGATAACACCATCGTGCCACCAAATGACCGCTTAAAAGAAGCTAACTCGCCCGACGTTAGTCAAATAGCTGACCGATTGGTGTAGGTTGAATTGATAGTTACTAAAGGTGCAAACAAAGTCTTCACCTATTATGGAGTTGTGGCGTCCCAAGTTCGACGATTGAGAACGTAACTCGCGAGTCATTAGCCCAACTCTTTATGTGGAGGCACATCTAGAGTTGTGCTGTGTAGTTGCACCATTAAAACCAGAGAGGATTTGCCCGACTAAGTTCACCACACCTAAGGAAAGCTTCATCTACTTGAAGGCGAGTAGTGGCAACAAGTTTGTAGCGCTGAGCTGTGATCTATCAGCACTCGCAGACATCAAAACCGTTAATACGAGAGTGTATATTTCAAAGGCATCATAGTGGGGCACAATAACCCTGTTCGGATTAACGGGGGAAAGGATATGGGGCCATCTATTGGCTTGGTTTCTTCATGTCTGCCTTCCGCTTAGATAGCATTTATCTGGGCCTTATCTATGGCCGCTCTCAAGAGCTTCTTCTATTGGCGCTTCGACTGATACTGGTCGTCAGACGGTCCGCTCAGTATATAGTTAATGGCTGGTCTAGATTCGATGGGATCGCCACGTCAAGGTAACTCGTTTCCGCGCTTGTCTCTACCTCCACCCCTGCGGGTCAATTTCGATGATTCCCGAGATGTCTTGCTTTGATAAGCTTTTTACACCGTAACTTCAAGCTTCTGTGATCCGCTCTGCCTCTATGCCCATGATCTCTATGATGTAATCGCACCGTGAAAGATTTGTTTCTTTAAAAGGTTAATCCATTCGATCGATGTTGGCCATTTAAACTTCCGCAAGTCACTTAATGATGGGCAATAGCTCTTCATACGAGATGTTCAAAGGTGAATTACGGAGCTCTCTTTCTTTCTATGATTGATCACTGGGATCACTTTTGCCCTACTCTAACCTTCCTCGACTCGATTTGCCATTCCCGTGCGACTTATTTCTAGCCGACTGGTTTGTAATCATGACTGTCTGGGTCACTGCACAGATATTGTCTTCTAGCATTAAGTACTTAGTAGCTCGTTTGTATAATTCTTCCATTGTCGCTAACGGGTCTAAAGATAATGAATCGAAGAAAGGAGTAGATGGCCTAAAGCTTATCCTAAAATTTTGGAGGACTGCATCCATGCTAAACGACTCTATCTATTGAACGGCTTGCCCGAACCTCCTTGTGAAGTCTCGAATAGACTCTTCTTCCTGCTTGAGAATAGTCTGCAAGGAGCTGATGTTCCTATTTTTTCACACCGAACAAAGATACTGCGATACAAATGTGGCCTGGCAATCTATGGAACTAGTTTATCGAGTTACGCGAACTTCAGGAACCGTAATTAACGCAGTTCCCTCGCAAAGCTAACCAGGAACACCTTACACAATAGACGGTCAATGCCGTCATTTAAGATCATTGCTTGATTGTAATGGAGCATGTGACTCCGCGGGCGGTTAGCTGCAATATCGAACGCGTGGCTAAAGTCGCATGACAAACCCACGAGGCAGCTCATAGTCAAGGATGTGCTACACTAGGGGCAAAGAGAGCATGTCATCGGATCTACGAATTAAGGTTGCAGGCGGAATGTAGAATGTTGGCCCTGCACCAAAGGTAGGATGTACAAACGACATTTGTGGCATCATACCTACGGGCAATACTAGTGGCATCATGCCTGGGTAATACTCGGTTAGTTAGCCCTAAACTCCGGCTTGTTCCCGCCTTGCTTGTCTCCTCCTTGCTCGACGCGCCACTAACAACATGCTGAAGGCGTGGATGATGTGAAAGGCCTTCTCAGGCCACTCGCCTTCGCGCCCTCCCGAGCCGCTTCTTGTTAGCGAGAGACTAAAAATGGGAATTGCCCTCGGTGACGTACTGCCTGCTCACATCGTATTGACATCGCTGCAGAATAATGGCTCCTTCTCTTTATTACAAGCAGTTGGAAGCGCAACTCGATTGCTATCTCGTACATTTTTTCCAAGACCATGGTTTTTCTCAATCTGGGCCAACAACTGGTCATTCTCCCACTACAAGCGTTCGACGTGGCCTTGCAGCTCCTTCATCTGCCTTGCTTGCTCCTCCTGTTTCCTCTCCATGTCCCCACGCCTACCGGAGGAAATCGGGTTCTCTTAGAAATTGATTACCTGGATTATCGACATTGCGATTGCCTCAAACGAATTAGACATGGAAGGGGAAATTGACAGAGGTCTAGGTGGGGAAGGGCTACTAGACAATCGCTAGAGCCAAGCCCTTGCAACCTGTAGACGATACTTTATTTTCACTTCCCACATACTACGTCAATTGTTGTTACCTTGATCGTCTAAACATCTAGGTATCGGCAGCATAATATGAACCTGCAAAAGGGCGATTCGTCGACGGTGGGACAGCCGCCTCTCCGATGATTAAGTCAGCAAAAGATGGAGAAGAAGAAGAAGAAAGTTTGCGCAGTTGGACTTGTTAACAAGAAAAAATAGAGATTTTATTAATTTATCCGTCTCTCAAATAGAGACTGATTAGAGACTCGATTAGAGACCTGGATTTTCATATACAAATTAATTAGAGACTAATTTCCGTCTTTATTTGGGGTGGATGGAAATCGCTCGCCTAATTTCCGTCTCTCTATTTAGAGACGAGAAATCGTTCGGGCTTCTATTTTGAGATGCCCGAATTGAGATCGAATTTCCGTCGACATCGACTTCTTGAAAAATCCCTAATATTTGTTTTATTTTAGAAAATATCATATTTGTTCATCTATCTTTCGATCCTATAATATTTATGCATTTTTGTTTCTACTTTTTATAAGTAATGTTTGTAAAAAAACATAAAATGAATAAAAAGAACTAAATAATTTGTTTTTTTAAATAGAAAGTCTAGAATCACAACATATACTAGTTAGCTCAATCCAAAAACATACCCTAATAACAATAAATTATAAAATGGTCCAAAATTTTCCCCACATCATATCCAAGGAAAAAAAACTCTTGCACATACAAGAAAAATCGAAATTAGAGACGAACACTTATCCGTCTCTAAACCGAAACGGACACTTATCCGTCTCTAAACCGAAACGGATTAGAGACGGTTTGCATACAAATTAATTAGAGACTAATTTCCGTCTCTATTTAGAGAAAGAATCTGAGACGGAAATCAAATAGGGACGGAAAATTCCGTCTCTAAATAGAGACGAAAAGTTCCGTCTCTGATTTAAAATTTATTTAATTTTTAACAAATGTAAAATTTCCCTAACAAAAGTCCACATCTTTTACAGCAAAGATGAAACCACTTCTCTCATCTCCGACCTCTTCCTCTGTTCTTAGGAAGGCTCGTTTTTCTCCATATCTATTCACTTTATTCAAGCCATCGCCTTCGTCACCGTCTCTCTATAGCGAGGATTTCACTTACTCAGAACTCCGCCCCTCGAATCGGAGAGCCGTCTAATAGGTGGTAAAGATATCATTTTCTCGGTAGAGAAGAGAGGGAAAAGTTGTTGTTCTGCCGAAGAGACTGAGGAGGCGGTGCGGTGTGCTCGCCGGATGTGAGTTAGGACCCAGCCGATCCCAGCCGTTACCAAAGAATCTGGGAGTGTCCTGCATATTACAACCACGCTGACGTTTTATAAATATGAAGGGGTTTTTGAGAAAGAGTATTAGCTTTGTAGACGCACAAATCGTGATCGCCTCTTCCAAAGTAATTTTCTATTTCCTTTCCGTTTTTTTCATTAAAAATCTCTCACCAAAAAAAATTCAAGGAAAATTTTGTTTTAGGTTTGAATCGACCACAATGCCTGATTCAGAGCTGCCATTTTTAGTATAATATTTTTTTTGTGCACAACAGCTAAGAACAACTGTCTTAGCACTTTCTTTTGATGCTTAAACTCCTTCCCCTATGAAATGGCTTCCATTCTCGTTTCATCGTGTCTCATATTAATTATGAAAATCACTTGTTCACTCTCTCCATGCGTCCTGGCTTCTTCCTCTCTCTCTCTTTCTCTCTCTCTCTCTCTTCTCTCTCTCTCTCTCTCTCTCTCTCTCTCTCTCTCCTACTTTAGGTTTTAGTTTACTTTAGAGAGTTTTATATTGTAAAATTGCTTATTTATGATGAGTTTATGGGAGCTTTCTTCCTTCGTTTTTCGCACTTTCAAAGATATACTTTGAAGACTTCAAGAGAGTATTTATTGAAACATGAGCCAAGACACACTGTTATTTCCATCTTTCTCACTCTTGAAGCCTATCGATTTCATTTCTAGATTAAGTGTTTTCATTTTCTACCAAATCCATCATGCGCTTCTTGCCAATTTCACCTCTTTTAGTGGGTGGCTTAATTTTAAGGTACAAAATTAATCATACTTTTGTGAAATGATATAAGGATTCATGATTAAATTATATTCGTGGCTAAGATTTTGATTGATACCCATTCTTTTCTTGCTTGGTAGAATTTTCCAAACTACTTGGAATTTCAAATTTGCATCGATCTTCCTTTTTGTTTTATGTTTGTTTTTGGGGCTTCTTATTTGGAATTTTCCAATAATATTGATTTATGCTTAGGCTTTGCTCTATGGATTTCAATTCTTGGGCTTCTAGTATTTTTCTGTTTCTAGAAATTTTTATTTAAATGTAACCTAAAGGTCAGTTCCATTCGTTTCGCAGCATATGGATTTAGAATTGAGAAGTTTTGATTATTATATTGTTTTCATTCATATGGACCATATCACCTCAAAACAATCCTCCTTAGCACATCCCCTTAAGGCCTAAGAGTGAAGTTAATAATGTGAAAGAGGGTATATCAAACATCTAGCCATTCACACCTTGACTGCTACCACTTATTTATTAAAGGTAGGTGCTCTAGTCTTTATGTCCATAATTAAGGACCATAACCCCCTACCTCTCTGCCCTTGTCCCTTTACTTGTCTTTTTTTTTTTAGGAAGCTCCTCATCACTGTACTATTTGGAATTTTCATACATAGACTAATAGGAAGAACATGCCACACCAATCTACTAAAGTGACCAAGCCTTGACTTGGACTGATTATTCAGACCATCACTCCAGGAAAAAGGGTCTCTAGTAAGGGCATCATGCATGGTCATTTATGAAAAATATGAACTGGCAATAAGTATTAGGGGTAAAAAAAGGTTAACCTAATGTACCCAAACTGAACGGATGAATAATAAGATCAAAGTCTGATTACTAAAAGTGCTTTGTCTTTAGAGTTGCTACTATTTCCGGCTAAAAGTCAAAGAATGAATAAGCCGAAAGTTGAATGGGGGTGCAAACAAATGAAACATGAAACATGCAATTAAATAAAGTAGCTAGCATAGCCAAGTTTGATGCATTTTATCAAAAAAAGGTTTGAATTGGAAAATCATGCATTGCCTCCATGAATTGGTAATATTATTTTACTTTTTGTGGCACATGAAAAACATGAGTTATTGGGAAATGAAGTGTCTTGCTTTCTCGCATTTTGTTCTTTTCTGAATCTTCAGCTTTAGTTGATGAATATCATTCATATACAATGAGCTCCCGAGCAGTTAATGGTGCTAATTTGGATGATGAAATTCCAAACACTATAAGAATGTTTTATTTGTATCTCACTAAACTTCTGACTCTCGAAAGTAACTTTCTACCTTCTAGCACATCTCTTTATATATGTGCACATATGGGGTCATGGTTGTAAATATATTTTTGCTTTCATGGCACAATATCAATTTATAGGTTATAAGATTACCTGTTAAACTTGTTTAGCCACTCCACATCAGTAAAGAATTTTATAAGCTTCCCCAAGTTTGTCATTATATAGATTAATTTTTCGTTGCTTCCAAGCCATTACCTTGTGAAATTTGATTTATGGATCACATTCTCTAGTATATGAACTGATTGACTTTACAAAGTAGGCTTCCTTGCCTAAGTCTTGGCTTATTGGACCACATTATGAGTTCCACGCGACAATTCGAAAGGGGGTTTTCGGGAAAAAATTTCGAGTGGATCCCTTGACTAGTATCATGGTGTGTGCTGAATAACTTGTTATATATACTTGACTGGTATCATAGTTTAGCCCTTTTGATAGGAAGCCTAATTAAGGGATTGATTATCACCATTTAGCATGGCTATAAGAACTCGAGCTTCTAAGAATGAAGATTTTGAATAAAGAGCCCCTTTGACTCCATTGTTGTCTTAAGTCAAATTTTGGTGCCTATTTCTTATGCACTCCATAAATACATTCCCACTTATATGCTTTGGTTGGACTACTGTTTATTGCCCCTTATATGGAATATTTTCTCTGTTGTAATAGTTAGGAGAACTAAGCTTAGAAGAGGTATTGAACCCCAGCGATTTCAAGGTATGTATAGACTCCTATAATTTCTGAATTTATTTAATTAAATTGTAGTTAGTGTTATCCTTTAGTAGCTCTTCTAACTTTGAAAGTTGCTTTCGGGTAATGGAATTTGTTGAATCACCTGATATGGGTATATTTACTCAGATCGTTTTTATCTTGCACTAACGAGTAAGTTAAAAAAAATTATAGTTCGTTTACTTTTGGTGGTAAATGCTCATTTGTTTATTGGTTTTGTAGGATCATACACTATGGCTTTTTTCCCTGCCAGACTTCTTAGATGCATCAATAGGCAAGATGATGAAGGTGAGAAAATTACATTGAATTTGAACTAGTATGAGTTGTATCTGAGCATATTATTTAAATCAATTTGCTGAATCAATGAAGAATATAGCGGGGTATTATGCTCTAAACATAAAAGTCTGATTTTATTAGTTTTTACTCAATGGCTTGTTATTCTATTGATGTCTGCTGTTACAAACTCCATGCTTTCAACCTGGTTTTGAAAATTGCAATTTATTATGACCATAATGCAGTTTTACTGTGAGGTTCTCTTGTAAAATACATATAGAAAAGTTGTCATTCAAAAATGTATGAAATAAGGCTTTAGTTGGAACACTTATGAAGGATGGAGTCGGAAATATCATGCATATAGCCTAGGCTCTTCATGTAAAAGTTCAAATTTATATGCTGGAGTTTACGGAGATAACTTCGGTCGAAATAACTACAAAGAACTCATTTGGAATTGGAAGAAACACACATAAACATGCAAGGAAATATGGTATTAAACAAGTTGGCTCGAATTTCAGCAATATACAAGAGAAAGTGTTATCTTGTTGTGATAATGTATAAAGAGATAATATGAACATGGAAATTTTTCCTTTTTTTTTCTGTTTCAAAAAAATAAAAACTTTTCATTTTTTATTATTTTTCTCATTAATTTCTTTCGAAGTGGTCCTTTTCCCTTATGATTCGAGCATCAAATAAGAATAATGCCTTTCTTACAAAAGAAAAACAAATGATTTTCTTTTTTAATTTCAACTCCATCAGAGTTTGAGACACCCGGCTTTGTGTTCTATTAGGCTTTGTGTTATGGAGGTTGTCATCTTTAATTACTTGATTGGTTGATTGAAAGTACAGATTGGTATGATTTTTGTTTTTGTAGGATGATGATGGGTTAAAGGAAGTGTGGTCTGCAAAATGTATTTCTTTTCTTTTCCGATGGTAATAATTAATTGGCCTCGATGTGAAGCTTTTGGTCTATCACGATTATTTGTATAAAGTCTTTTTGCGATGATATGGTATTTGTAGGTTGTGCACTTCCAATTTGTCTAAAGTCAAGCAATCTGGTGGTTCCACTGTATTGTTCACTCAACATGGTTGAAGGAGACACTGGGTATGCTTTGTATTTTATGCCTTTTCTTGAATTTTTTGTCTCGAAGAACATGGTGGTGCCAGTGCTCAAATTAAATGTCTATATTTCTATGTTTATGAAAGCGATCTTGATGTGTGATTCTATGGGAGTACTCTCTCTTTTTCTTGCGCACTGTCAGGCCGAAAGGACTTAGCCTCCCCACAATAACTCTTATTGTGAAATATTTACTCCTCAATTGTAGTAATTTGCTTGCCACGGATAATACTTAGGTTCATAAGTGTACTAATTAATCTTTGTTATGAGTCAACAATTTCTTATAATTGCTTTAATATTAATAAATGCTTGATTGATTGCAGATAAACAACTTTAGTTTTCTTGGTTGTGCATTTCATTACTTTTTATTAAATAAAATAGTTTTAATGATGTTGTTTCTATGCTTATAATGTAATTAACAGAAAGTAATTTCATCACAGACACTACTGTGAAGAATGCTCATAGAAAGCCATCAAGATTTTAGGAGCGACTTCAAGACAGTATACTTGGAAGAAACGTTCCCGAGGACATTAAATTTGTAGTTTGATTAGTAGTTAGTATATTGTATTTGGTACATTTGACATTAATATTACTGTTTATTATCTGTTGTACTATTGTTTATAATTAGTGAATTATAGCGGTTCAAGCTTATTTAATGACATCTATTAGTGAATTCTTAAATCTAGGAGCTTTGTGATTACACATAGTGAAATCTTCGAGTCACTGTGGGTTCGATTAGTGGCCAGCTAAAACATACCCAGTTGAGTGGCTCAAGTATCTTAATCTAATTAGATTAGGGACGGAGGAAAAATTAGAGACGGAATAATTTAGGTCACACGATCAGATCTCGATCCATACGATGAGAAGATAGATTTCATTTAGATCTACAATTAGAGACGAATTGAAACGAGAACACAATTAGATACCAGCGTTTTAAAGACAGAAAATTCCGTCTCTAATCCGTCCGGAATTCCGTTTCTAGACAGATTAGAGACCAAATTGTCTGTCTCTAATTTCGATTTTTCTTGTAGTGGTTTGCCTTCCCCTCGTGGGGGATCTTCTTGATTTATAGAAAGTGGTTCATGAATCTCTCCTTGATTTTTGAAGAAAATCCTGCCCCAATCTTGGTGATAAGGCTCCCTGTCATTCCCTATTGAGGATTAATTATTCTTTATCAATGATTAATCTTTTCGGGAAATAAGGGAGTTGGAAACTAGGAAATCCGTTGATAAATATCTTTTGCGTATTTTCCGCCTTCGTATACTTATCCATAACAAACTTCTCATATGCGGTAGGATGGTTGGCTGGGGGATTTTAAATTATAGACGGGCCGCCATGAAGCTAGTCTATGGGGAGACATCCTAGCTTTCTTTTGGATTCTCCCATCTCGGGGTGAGCGCCCACAGCTTTGACATGGTAAGTGGGCTTGAGCTTTGACATGGACAATGGCGACCCCCAGGCCCGTTGAGTGGTGGGCTAAAGACCATGGTACCTCTGACCATGTAAACGAGCATGGAAGGACATACTGATATATATCAAAGCGACAATGAGTCTACTTGCCGGTTCATGGTGGTAAGATAATCTCTCCTAAGATCCTATTCAATTTACCTACTTCTCCATTAATATGTCTCTCTATTTGTAAGTAATAGGGAAAAACCTTTAAAAAAAATGTCTTCCTCCTATCAAACAATGCAAGGAATAAATATCTTCAAACATACAGATTATGTTAAATTGAACAAGTCCAATTTTTGGGGAGAGTGGATGGCTTTTCTATGGCGCCATAATCGTTAAACCCATTTACTCGATGGGCATATGAGCCCGTGGCTCGCTTTGGCCCGTTTTGTGAAGCGACTCGAGCCAGCTTAAGTATTACCAAAACCAAGGGGCACACTGGCGGGATAATCCTAAAGCAGGAGTGCCTTCCCATAAACTAGCTCCAAGGCGGCATACAGGATTCCGGAGTCCCCGGCCCAAGCCATCCCTCTAGCATATGGGAAGTTCGTTATAGATAAATACATGAAGGCGGAAAATACGCAAAATAGATATTTATCAGTGGATTTCGTAGTTTCTAAATCCCTTATTTCTCAGAATATTAATCCTTGATAGGGAAGAAGAGATTTTATCCCTAAAATTAAGAGATTTTCTCCTTCAAAAGTAAGAGGAGATTTGTGAACCATGCCCTATAAATTGGGAAGATCTCCCACGTGGTAAAGCAATTCGAAATGGGAGAACTCTCTGCTTTTTCTTCTCCATCTTTTGCTGACTTAATCATCAGACAGCGTGTCCAACACACCGCCATTGGATTACCTTTTTCACAGGTTCACGTTGCATTGCTGATGCTTAGAGGTTTCGACGATTAAGGTAACAATAATTAGCGTAATCTATGGGACTCAAACAGAAAGTCTCATCTACAGGCCACAAGGGCTTGGCTTCAACGATTGTCTAATAGCCCTCCCTCACCTAGAGCTCTACCGATTTCCCCTCCCACATCTGATTCGTCCTAGGAAGTCTTAATGTCAACCAATCCGATGATCCATTCGCCAGAGGATCAAGTCCTCCATTAGCGTCAGGACATGGAGATGAAACAAGAGGAGCGAGTAAGACAGATGAAGGTGTTGCAGGATCATGTCAAACGCTGCGCCGAGAATGACCAATAAGGCTCGATAAAAAAAGTCGCGATCTTAGAAAAGATGTATAAATAGCGATCGAGTTGTGCATCCACCCTCACATTGGGGGAGTGGAAGGAGCTCCACATCTCGACTTCCATGTCGATACCCCAACAGATGATGAGTCGGTCCCTGCAACCCCACCAGTCTCACCCAAGCAAAGAATGCTCGATAGCACAAAAGCCAAATCACGCAAGAGGCTCGCAGATCACCTCGCCTCGCGATGCCTAGTAACGCATCCCACAAGGCAAGGGAGAGGTAGGCGCGAGGCGAATCCAACTACCAGCCCCGGGAACACATCAGATTACTCGGCTGCACCGGCGCCACCAATATTACCAACAGGCATGATGCCACCAATGCCGCCATAACCCTCGCTTTCGCATCGCACAACGCTCTATATGCCATATGTCACCTTAATTCGTGAGACCTGATGACACGCCCTCCTACCCAGCGGCAACACATTCCACCATTATCAATCGGCGGCCTGGCTCATCACACATGTTCAATGGCTCGACGAATTTTTATGATTATATGCTCCATTATAATCAGCGATAATACAAATGCCGCAACGACGCACGTTATGCAAAAGTATCTCGCCTAGTTTACGTGAGTTTACGCCGGGCTAAGTTTCACAAGCTCCCATGTAATTCAATAAATTCGTTCAATGAACTATGGGCCGCATTTATATCGCAGTATCTTTGTTCGGTGCGACAAAAGAGGAACATTAGCTCTTTGCAAACTATTCTAAAGCAGAAAGGGGAGTCTATTCGAGATTTCACTAGAGGTTCAAGTCATTCAGCCAGATAAAGTCATATAGAATGGATGTAGTCCTCTCAAAACTTTTAGAGAAGCTGGGGCCATCTACTCCTTTCTAATACTATCTTTAATTCGCCAAATGACAATGGAAGAATTATACAGACGGGCTAATAGATACTTAATGCTGGAGGACAATATTTGTAACACCCCAAAATATACCCTAGTTGTTTTATAACATGTTTAGGGTATTTTATGAGTATAATTAGGAAATTTCTCGTAATTTAAATTTAAAACGTGAAAACAGAGAAACCGGAAATAAGCAAGGGTAAATGAGTAATTTGTCAAATGGGACACAAAAGTCATATGATAAAAAGATAGTATGCCAAAATAGAATTTGAATAAGTTAGATTGAGAATAATAAGGAGTTAAAGGATTAAAGTGCAATTAAAAGGAAAATGTAAAATATCAAATAAGGATAAGATCAATTGGTCTCTCATTTTTGGGAGACCAAAAACGTGAAGAGGAAGGAAGAGGAAGAAGAAGAGAAGAGAAGAGAAGAGGAAGAGAAGAGAGGAAGAAGAAGAGAAGAGAAGAAAAGAGGAAGAGAAGAGAAGAGGAGAGGAAGAGAAGAGAAGAAGAAGAGCCAAAAAGGTATGGAATTCTCAAGGTCTCAGAGGAAAGTGTTAGATGGATTGTGATGGATTTTTTTATGGATACTTGTTGGAGGTTTGGCATACCTTTTTTTTTTTTTTTTTGTAGAATCCTTGTTTGGTTTGGTTGTGGTCCTCAATAGAGGAAAAATTTGTATAGAGAAAATGTTGGGTTTTAGGGGAAATACTGTCCTTTTTTTTTCAACCCATGTTTTTGTTTTGGCCATAACTTGGCCATCACTAATCCAAATTGAGTTATTCAAATTCAAGGGTAAATTAGACTTCTAGGAGAACAAATATTCATGAAATAAGTATATCCAAATTTGGACTCCATTGGACCCATAAAATTGGCCAAAGTGATAAATTTCTATTTTCTAGGTCAATTCGATACAAGCTGGGGTTCCTAACAGCTTGGTATTTAGGCCATAAGTTGAGTTTCACTCATCCAAATTGAGTGATTCTAACTTTTGGGTAAATTAGACTTCTAGGAGAACAAATATTCCTGTAATAAGTATATCCACTGGGACTCTCATTGACCTAGAAAATTACAAAGTAAGGGAAACAATTTGTCCCTCAACTGCCTCGTAACACCCCGAACTCGAGTAATTCCTGTTGTTTAAATCATAACTTGAGCTGTACTAGTCCAATGAGGTTATTCAAATTTCTATACAAACTAGACATTTGGGAGAACAACTTTCATGAAGAAGTAAGACAAATTGTAGTCGAAATGGGACTTAGAGCCGTTTGAAATCGGTTGCTCAAGCAAAATTGGTTATAGAAACTGAAATTGTATAAATGTTATATAAATGTATTGTTATATGAAATAACGCATCATAGTAATATGATTATGAAAGTTAAAGCTAGTACATATATAATTTTGTTATATGAAAAAGTACAGTTAAATGTTTATAAGAGATTATTTGATAATGAATATCTCATAAGTATACAAGATATCAGTAGTTATTCATGTATATGAGATATATTTTCTAATACCGAAAGATTGTTAAGAAAACAAAATAAAACCGATTTCCCGGCTTATAACCTGGGTATTGGATAGATAGGCATGCCTATAGGATATAGCCGTTGGCAAAGATACTTTACGATATCGAGGCCCCGTTGGTCGATAACGATCCCGCTTGATCATTATATGCCCTGCTTGTGCCATATTGTGATAGAGATTATTGTCTGCATAATGATACTCTTCGGTACATACAGATAGGATCACTGCTCGCATAAAGGCATCTTCGGGTACATACAGTTATTTCCCGTATCCGCTTCTAAGGTTTTTGCAGCATGAAACATAAAAGAAAATGATAAGTATATGTAAAGGATATGATATGATATGAGTAGTTATGCACGCTTATGATGATAGTATACAAGATAAGAACAAAAAGTAAAGTGAAAGACATTACGAAAAGTATATGAAATATGATAAGAATGAAACATGTTATGAAAAAGTAGATATGAGAAATTGATAAATATATGTAAATGTTATATTTGTCATAAGTATATGCATGTGTATAGAAGTGTGATGATCTGTGCTACGGGTCGTCCATATGTATTTATTCCTACTAAGCGTAAAGCTTAGCACGGGTGTTTTCATCCGTGTAGGTACAGAAGAAGAAACTAGAGGACAGGACAATCCACATCAGTAGTCAAAGGCCAGCGATCACTAGTGCCCACTGAAGACCTGCCCATTTTGTATATGTAATTTTGTTTATTTTG